>CAUYSK010011906.1:0-12893 GCA_963575035.1 Avahi laniger | reverse complement strand
TTCTGTGGTGGGTTCTGTGTTGGCAGCAGGCCAGCTGTGGTTCTCTTGCCATGATGACTTCTGATTGCCATGTACAGTATGTTCAGAGTTAGATAACACCTCATTGTAAACAAACTGTGTAACTGCCCAGAGCAGCACTTATAAATCAGCCTAACATTTATAAGAAAAAAAAAAAAAAAGAAAGAAATTTTGCTGTAAAGGGAGCAAAGAAATGGAGAAGTAGGTGGGGTCAAGAAAAGTTTTCTTTTTTAAGATGGGAGGAATTGCAGCATGCTTGCATGCTAATGGGAATGGTCAGGAAG
The DNA here is from genome assembly GCA_963575035.1 of Avahi laniger. NCBI lineage: Eukaryota > Metazoa > Chordata > Mammalia > Primates > Indriidae > Avahi > Avahi laniger. The sequence continues at coordinate 12,591 of CAUYSK010011906.1, read as the reverse complement.
AGAAGAGAAAACTGGTGACCGGGCATATACCCAATAGAAATGAGGGCTGATGTCTACTAAAGATGCACAAGAATTTTCATAGCCACTTATTCGTAATAGCCAAAAGCACAACCCAAATATCCATCAGTAGTGTTCTGGTTATCTGTTACAGTGTGACAGATAATTTCAAAATTTAGAGGCTTAAAACAACAATATGTCAGTATCAAATCTCATGATTTTGGGGGTCAGGAAACCTCACTGAGCACCACAGAGACAGCTCATTTTGCTCGGTGATCTCTGGGGTCTTGGTTGGGATGACTTGAATGCCTGAGGGCTGGTGGGCCATCTCTTTTTCTACCCTCACCCTCTGCAGGTGGCTGACTTGGGCTTCCTTGCAGCATGGTGTCTTCAGGGTAGTCAGACATCTTACATAGACTGATTCAGGGCTCTAAGAGGAAAGAAGCAGAGGTTGCCCATTCTCTTATGCCTAGAATTGGCATAGGATCACTTCTACCACACTCTACTGGCCAGCCCAATTCAAGAGGACACAGACCCTACTCTCCATGGGAGGAATGTCAAAGAATTTGCAGCCATCCTAAATATGCGACAATTAGTAAAATAGGTAAATAATCTGATGTACACTCATACAATGGTACACTTCACAGCAGTAAAAAAAGAATGAACCACTATTATTTGCAGAAAGTAAATCTCAAAGACAATGCTAAATGAAATGTCAAACACAAAAGAATACATTCTTTAATATTCCATTTATATGAAGCTTTGTTTGCACAATCTAGGATGATAGAGGTCAGAATGGTGGGTACCGTTGAGAGGTACTGACTTGGATGGGACATGGAGGAGCCTTCAGGGGTGCTAGAAAGCTCTATATCTTGATCTGGGTGGCAGTAACACAGGAGTTCATATGCAAAATTCATCAAACAACGCACTTAAGCTTAATGTTCTTTCCTGTATTTAAAATATCAATTAAACAATCTAAAACATAACAAAAATGATGCAGGAAAGACAGGCAACAATTGCTGGGAGGATGTGTGGCAGGCGAGAGAGGGTAGGATCCAAGGCATGGGCTGCAGGAATGCCTGGAATTGCTCTTCTGGCTGCTGACATTTTCTCATTGGAAACAGGTAGCTCAGGCAGAAGCTAGTAAGGACGAGGAGAAGAGGAGTATTGAAGAGCAGAGAGGCTGGGAAAGAGCAGTCTAGAAGGGAAACATCGGAGGATTCCCGGCAGTACTAAAGAAAGGCAAGATTGAAGTATTTGGTCATTAATGTAAAGTGAGGCAAGCAGGCGTGGCTCTGTGTGTCCACATTCAGCTGATTGCAGGAGAGAAGTGGTTTTGCCAGGAGATGCAGTGGAAGGAGGCCGGGGCAAGGAATTTTGGGCGTATGCAAGGGAGTAAAACCAGATGATGAGGGCCTGTGGGCAAGAAGGAGCATGGGGCCAAGGAATTGCTAGAGGTGCAATATTAGAGGAAGCGAACTGAAAATACAGCAGGTGAGAGGAGGAGGAGGATTGCATGGAGGTTATGGAGGAGGTAGAGCTATTGGTAATAACAATGTCTGACCGGGGGCCAGGTGGTTGAGGGAGGTTACGTACTAGCACAAGTTAACTCCTCAGTCTCAGAGGCTCAGCACATCAAGCTTTATTTCTGGTTCACATCACAATGCAATGCTTGTTGCTGGGGTGGGGCTGAGGATCTGCTCCCTGCAGTCGTTTGGGGTCCTGGGGTCTTTCAATGGCCGCTCAGACTATAGGGCTGCACCATCTAATACAGCAGCCACTAGCCACCTGTGGTTACTGAGCACTTGAAATGTGACTTGTGCAGCTTAGAAATTGAGTTTTAAATTTTATGTTTAATTTATTACAATTTTTGAAAATATGTTTGGAACAATTTTGGTATGTGCAACTACTTTATAAAATTAAGGGCCCAGTGCGGTGGCTCATGCCTATAATCCTAGCACTTTGGGAGGCAGAGGTGGGTGGATGGCTTGAGGTCAGGAGTTCTGTGCCAGCCTGGGCAGCACAGCAAGACCCCATCTCCACAAAAAATTAAAAAATTAGCTGGGCATGGTGGTGCACACCTGTAGTCCCAGCTACTCAGGAAGCTGAGGCAGCAGGATCGATCACTTGAGCCCAGGGGTTCAAGGCTGCAGTGAGCTCTGATGAGGCCACTGCACTCTAGACAGGGCAACAGAGTGAGACCCAGTCTCAAAAAAATAAAATAAAATAAAATCACATATGGGCCTCACAGTTCTGTTGGGTAGCACTGTTCTGGGGCCTGGAACGCTCTGTGGGATCCTCTCCAGCTGACTGGCCGATAATGAAAGAGCAAGCAGAGGATTGCAGGGGTGGTTTCCAGTTCCTTTGTCCAGAAGTCAGTCACGAAGCCACACCCACGAGGAGGAGGGGAATGTAGTCTGCCCCAAAGGGAGAGGAAACAGATTTGGCGAGCAATGAGCTGGCCTCTGGCACGGGCAGCGTGGAAGGACAAGAGCACTGGGGGAGGGGCAGGCAAGACTGTCCGTGAAATCAGTTTCAGCAGTGACAGGGAATGAAATTCTTCAAGGAATTCAGAGAAGTGACCCCAGAGTCTACAGTGGGTTCAGTAAAGAGGAATATTTAGTAAAGAGTCAGAAGATGTCCTTCGAGGCTGAGAGCTTTTGAGGAGAGAGGGACTGTGGTTTTGAAGCAGCAGTTCGGAGAAGTGGCCAGGGGTCACGGGAGTGGAGGCGAGAGAATAAAGGCCCTGCCTGAAAGAGTTTCTGGGGACGTAGCGTCCTTACAGAGCATAGGTTCGGTGCGTGACCTTGAGCAAGTTATTTAACCATTCTGTCTGAGATTCCTTTGCCTTAAAATAAGGATAATAATACTCATCTCATGAGGTGGTTATTTTAAATACTGAAATACAGATGCTCCTTGACTTGTGATGGGGTTACATCCCAAAAAACTCATGGTTAAGTTGAAGATATCTTAAAAATGCATTTAATACACCTAACCTCCTGAACATCATAGCTTAGCCTCGCCCACATTTACATTGGTTTATAGTTGGGCACAATCGTCTGGCGACAGAGTATACTGCAGAGTATCAGCTGTCTGCCCTTGTGATCACGCTGCTGACGGGCAGCTGCGGCTCACTGCCTCCACCCAGCATCTAAAGAGAGTGTCATACTGCTTTCTGCTGAATGCGTATCACTTTCATACCATCGTAAGTCAAAAAATCGTAAGTTGAACCATCATAAATCAGGGACCATCTCTGTGTGCAAAGTGTTTAGCGTGTAGAAATGGCTATATGAAATAATTTCCTGGCCGGGCGTGGTGGCCCACGCCTATAATCCTAGCACTCTGGGAGGCCGAGGCAGGAGGATCACTTTAGGTCAGGAGTTAGAGACCAGCCTGAGCAAGAGTGAGACCCCATCTCTACAAAAAACAGAAAAATTAGCTGGGTGTTGTGGCGCTCGCCTGTAGTCCCAGCTACTCAGGAGGCTGAGGCAGGAGGATCACTTAAACCCAGGAGTTGGAGGTTGCAGTGAGCTATGATGGCGCCACTGCACTCCACCCAGGGCAAGAGAGCAGGATTCTGTCTCGGAAAAGAAAAAAAAGAAAGAAAGAATTTCCTAACATTGTACAAAAAGTACACTAGTTTCTCCTTTGTATTTCTTCCTTCATGCATTTACTCTCCTTTGCGTGTGCCCTTAGTCTGGCCTTGCGCTCAGATACATGAAAGCAATCTGTTAACTCTGCCCTTGTTCTAGGACATGATTCACTAGTCTGTGTAATTTATGTTGCCACTCAGAAGAAAGGGTCAGCTTTGATGTGATGTCAATTTGACTTAATCTTAGACTAAGTTTGAAAAGAAACACACATTTCTTCTACAAATAGAATTAAAATTTCATTTTCAAAAGGAAAAATTTTGTGTGTAAAGAGGGAAGTTCTGGGAGGAGGGTGTGGCTACTTTCCAGACTACAGTTGATGAAATTGCACACTTTTTTCCTATTGCCTAATATGGACTCGTATATGAATGACACAATGAAAAATGCTATTGGGCATTTCCTCCAATAATCCATTCTTTTACGCATTTCCAAAGCAGTGCCTGAGAATCGATCGATAGCTTCCATGATGTCTATAATAAGATATCTAAGCAGAACCTCCTAGGCATGATAATTAAATTAGTGTTCTGTATTACAGTTTGCTTTTGAGTGGGCATATCCCACACATCACTCTCCAAATCCCACACCAGAAACTCAAGAGCTCATCAGACCTTCCTCGGAAGTGTGACTGCTGCTGGTCAAAGTTAAGGCAGAAACGAGGTAGGTGAATTCTTCTGCTCCCCAGGGATAGAAAAGAACAGCAAAACCCAGCCTACCAGTTAGAAAGCTCCATCCTGTGCATAACTTCTGAGAATCTCTTAGCTACCTGGTCTTGGAGAGGAGGAATCTGATCCTTTGCATTGTTTTTGTGAGTTTCCATCCACCACGTCTGGCATGCCAGGAACTCTGCTGGGTCTGCCTATTAAACCTCGCCAGCTTGCACGTCCCCATTTTAAACCTTGCAACTGAATCTAGAGTTCAAGGCATCCCCAGAACACAAAACAGTTTTAACTTACTAATTTTTAAAGTTTCATTTGTGTGGTGCTTTATAGCACCTTCCTGTGGGTTCTCGGCAAACCGCTGTAAGGAAGATTTTCTTGTCCTTATTTTACGGATGAGGGAGTTGAGTCTTGCAGTGGTTGTGTCTCTCCCAGGGTCACACAGCTATAGGAAGGTGGCAGAGGCTGGGTCACACGGTCCTCTGATGCCAAGCCCTGTGCTTTTGTACAATGCCCACCCTTTCTTGTGATTAAAAACTAAACCAAACCAAAATGAAATGAAATACTGCTTCCTCATCTAGCTAATTTTGTCACAGAATCATTGTGACCAGTGATTTGGAGTACAAGGCACCCAGTTTCTCCACCAGTGGCTCACGTGATCTCCCAGAGATATTCTCAGTGCGTAAAATTTTAGGCTTGCAAGCCTAATGGAAATTGAGGCAAACCACTCTGCTTGTGGCTTTTTCACTTAATGTTTTCTAAATGACCCTTCTGTATTAGTTATCAATAACTTAGAAGGGGTGGGCAGATTTCTGAGCCTGCTCATTACAACTTAAACTCAAGAACCTGGCCATCATTCCCTCCCCTGATGCTGAAATCCCCACAGCAGTTCCTTATTACTTACAGAATTCCATCTAAATGTTTTTCTTTTTAAGGGGTGGGAAAAATGAGGTTCAGTTTTTTTTTTCTTTCTTTCTTTTTTTTTTTTTTTTGAGACAGAGTCTCACTCGGTCACCCCGGGTAGAATGCAGTAGCACCATCATAGCTCACTATAACCTAAAATTCCTGGGCTCAAGTGATCCTCCTGCCTCAGCCTCCTGAGCTGGGACTACAGGCCTGCAACACGACACCTGGCTAATTTTTCTATTTTTAGTAGAGACGGGGTCTGGCTCTTGCTCAGGCTGGTCTCAAACTCCTGAGCTCAAGTAATCCTCCCACCTCAGCCTCCCAAAGTGCTAGGGTTATAGGCATGAGCCACCGGGCCAACCCCATCTAAATGTTTACCCAGGAATTCAAAGGCCTCCACAACCTAGCCCTAAACCACCAAAGTTTACATCCCTATAATCCTGTATAAAACTCTCTGCCCTCCCCTGCTCGTACCCCTGTCCTGTGGGTTATAAACCTTTCATAACAAATAATTTTCCCATTCTCTTTCTTTCCCTAACTTTCTATATCCGTTCAGTTTTATCTATCATTCCTTTTTTAATCCTTGCATTTAAAATAACCTATAAAAACCCCTAGACAGGCCAGACACGGTGGCTCATGCCTGTAATCCTAGCACTTTGAGAGGCCAAGGCAGGAGGATTGTTTGAGGCCAGGAGTTCTAGACCAGCCTAAGGAAGAGTGAGACTCCATCTCTACAAAAATAGAAATAATAGCTGGATGTGGTGGTGCATACCTATAGTCCCAGCTACTTAGGAGGCTGAGGTAGGAGGATTCCTTGTGCCCAGGAGTTTGAGGTTGCAGTGAGCTGTGATGACACCACTGCACTCTAGCCTGGGTGACAGAGCGAAACCCTGTCTCAAAAGCAAATAAACAAATAAATAAATAAAACCTCTAGAAAAAATTACTTTTTCTTTAACAAAAACCACATTCTCATGCCTTCTTTATAATCTTCTTTAACAAAAGCACATCCTATTTTTCTTATACACTCTGTACACAGAATTGTTTCTCTAATATCTAGTAGGGTTTTTTCACTTTCATTTTTTATTCAAGGCAAGTGTGAAACAAAGTTTATTGAGGAAGGACAACATAGGTTTGCAGAGCAAGAGCAAGATATAGGTTTACATAGTAAGAGTAAGATACGTTGGCCACAGATAACGAATGGACCCCCACCCCCACCATCGTAACAAGGGGACCTGGCCTATCATATTGACAGTAAATGTTTGTTAACTGAATGATTATTCCCAAATGGATTGTCAGTCACTAGAGCTGTGTAACTAGTTCTCCTTTATCTCACCTACAGAGTCTTGAAAGGGACATTATGGATGATTGATTGACTGATTTTCCCTCTGGTGTTTGATGTTTATGTTCCAGAGATTAACCCATCACCTCTGCCTCAGGGGCATGAGCTGGCGAGCTGGTTTGGCCTTTTTAGTACATCTGATAAACACTGGTGATTCTCAGGTGATTCTAAGAGTTCAGGTTAGCCGTGACCCCCCATCTTTGGATTGCCATAAAAAGGGACAAATCAGATCCTCTTGTACAAAGAGATGTACCGTGCACCTCTCTTGAGCAAATGAGACATTGTCCTGCCTATCTGTCCTGTGTTTTCCCCCATTGCAGCCTTTCCAGGGACTGACCGACTTTGGTTTCTGTGCTTTTGTTTCCGCATGTGAAGGACTCTACTAGAATCAATAATTTCAGTAGGGATTGAATAAGAAATAATTGGAATATCAAAAAAGAAAAATTCTTGTAGTTGATTGAAACACATCAAATCTCTGACAATCCAGAAGTCCATGACCAAAGAAAGCCAGGGACAAATCTCATGTGTCCCCATTTGAACCAGCTCTTTACTTTGAAAGTGGATAACTGACAGGGGAGAAGTCAGCATTCACTTTGCCTGCCCAGTAGCAACTCTACTGCGGAAACCAAATGGCCCCAGTGGAGAAGGGAAAGCTCTACTTTACACTTACAGATTTATAGATTACATTTACTTGTACGCAGTTACTTCACAGTGAAAGAGTCATCTCTTAGTCCCTAATGAAATTATTGATTTAGGCAAGGATTATCAATTGACATTAAAACCCCCATGAATGGGGAACTGGTTACTCATGTGGTACCAAAGTTACAGCACTTGGGTTACTTTCTGGTCACAAGGGATTAAAAAAACAACGATATCATGGAGGGATCAAGCTATTCCCAACTTAACCTAGTGATCATTTATGCCATTAGCATCACTACTGGTGAGATAACCAAGCTAGTTTGTATTACCTGTGATATGATAGGAGTAATGTGATACAATATGAAGTATACAGTGTCATGTAGTTTATATTCCAGCCAAAAATGTTTACCTTGAATCTAACCAAGTATTTATAACTGATTTATTTAGATGAAATTTAGGGGACATGGGAACAAGCTGAGCATCAATATGGTGACGCAAACAAATCTAAAAGAAAGCATATCCTTTAGGACGACTGGCCTGGGCTCTCTATAAATCAGTGTAATAAGAAAAGGGACTGTTCTAGCTTCAAAGACAGTTTAAAAACATAATTAAATGGAATGTGTGGATCTGGATTAGTTCATGCTTTGTACAAACCAGTTATAAAGCACATTTGGGGACCAAATGAATAAATTCGAATACATATTAAGTATTAGAGAATATAAAGAAATCAATGTTAATTTTGTTAGATGTGAAAATGTTATTTTGTCTATATAGGAAGATGTCCTCATTCTCTAGAAATGCATACTGGAATATTTAAGGCTGTGTCAGGAGATTACAACAACAGAGATTTATTTCTCTCTCTGTCGTCACCATTGCAGGTCAGCTGCCACCCTCCTTGTCAGATGCAGTCTAGTATGCAGGCTGAAGAAGCAGCCCTGTCTGGGACATTGCTGGCCTTGTGGCATAAGGAAAAGACAATGGAACCACACCAGGACTCCTGGATCACATGGGTTGCGCTTCCACTCACGTTTTATTGGCTAAAGCAAGTCACATGGTCAAATCTGATATGAATGCGGTAAGGAGGTGTAATTTTCCCACAGGGCGGGCAGTAGAATTATTTAGAAATCAGTGACAAGGAGAACACAGCATCTCAAACCATGAGACATAACAAAATTGTTTGTCAGGGGGAAAATTATAATGTAAAATCCAGATGTTAGAAAGCAAGAATGGCTGACAGTAAATGAACTCAGCTGTCAACTCTAGAAACTAGAAAAGAAATAACAAATAAACCAGAGAAGGTAGAAGAAAGGAATTAATAAAGATAAAATAGATAATATGAAATAGAAAACCAAAAACAATGGACTTAAGTTCTATGTTTTGACAAGATCAAAACATAGAAAGCCTTTGGCAAGTATGAGCCAGAAAAAAGAAAGAAAGGAAGAAAATAGACACAATAACATTAGGGATAAAAACAGAATACAGAGATTATAAAATTTTTTAAAATGCTGTGTACAACTTTATTCCAATGAATTTGAAAATCCAGACCATGGGAAATGACTTTGCAGAAAAAATGTAAAATGTCCCAAATGTACCAATGCACCAAAACTGACTCAAAAAACAGAAAGCCTGAACTTACCAACAATAATGTATGAAATAGATAGTCAAAGATCTACCTTCAAAAAAAAACAAGTCCACATGGCCCATAAGGTAAGGATCTACCAAGACTTCAAGAAGGAGATACCCCCATGTAATATGAAATGTGTCTCATGGGTTTGTAAAAGGTGGAGAATTTATTAGGAGCAGATTATCACTTTTCAGCTAGACGGTGTATGGCCAACGTCTGGTCAATGAGATGAAAGAAGAAGAAGAGAGGGGTATGTGCTTCTGGGAAAGGTTTTCTTGTCCAATGAGAGGAGCCAGGGTGATGAGGATCCCCTGCTGCCCCCTCCCTGCTTTGGGATGTTATGTTGCCCTATGGATCTGCTGCAGGCATCTTGGGACTCTTTGGGTACATACGACCAACACATTGAGGATGAGATGGAAAGAATCCAGATTCTCCATGATGTTGCCGAGCACTGAACTAACCCTACATGAGAAAAATATATTCCTGTTATATAAACCACTTTCCTTTGGGTTTTTTTTGTTACTGGCAGCTGAAAGCACCCTAACTGAAATATATGAGCTCTACCAAACTTTTATGGCATAACTATACCCCAGATAAAATCAATGGTTTCAGAGCCCAGAAAAAGTTGAAGTGCTTTCTAGGTCATTTTGCATGGGTTGGTCTTACATAATCCTAATACTAAAACTAGGCATTCTCATATACTATTTCTAAAAGGATTTTTTCTTTTAAATCCAATATAGTACTGCAATCAGTCTACTGAGTGGTTTCAGTGACAAAATAGAGGCAGAAACTTCTGTCTAGTCTTGAAAAAAAGATGCTCCAAACGAATGCGTAAAGTACATTTTATTTTTTCTGTCAAGATAACGTAGAGACAAAACAGAATATAGCAATGTTTTTTTTCTCTTGTTTTTTTTTTTTTTTCTTTTTTGCCCACCAGGGGTTGAATGCTGGCTTTTCTTCCTGTTTTAAACAGCAAGATCATTATGGCAATTGTTATGAGTATGATTTGTAATTGTTAAGCTTTTGACCTCTTACAAACTAAAATGGGATCCTTGACCAGATGGTCGTTAGAATGGGTTCGCACTTTATTGAAATATTTGCACCGGTTTTTGTCCATATCACATTGATATTTAAGAAGCTTCCTACGGCTTATGTTACGAGGTGTTCGGTGACATCCAGTTTATTTTGCCCATCTTGCATTCCTGTCAGCTGATGCAATTCAATGTTAACAAGTTAATGAGTTGTTTTCAGTGAGATTCAGGGCAGTCAATGAATTAATAACTTAGGTATAAATTTTTCTGCTTTTTAAAAATTAAGGCAAAATTAAATATACGCCCAAAAATGAATAGAGTAACGCTCTCATACTTTCGTTAGGTGAGTGGCCAAGTGATTCCATGCCAAGGAGCTGTGAGATACATGGGGCTGATCCAGGCGAATCTAGTTACTGGAGGGAACAGAGAACAACCTTGTTGAGGAACTGGGAGGGGAATGTGATTACCAGGGACTCAGGAACAGAGCAAGGGCCTACCAGGAACGGGAAGGCAAGGCAGATACCCAGTTACAGAAACCTGGAAACCAAGGTCAAGGCAGTGTCGGGGTGGAGTAAAACCAACCCTACCCTAAGCATTGTCCCTAGAGTAGGAGGCAGTGCTAAGCCTGGAGGCAGGAGTTGAGGGATAGTTAAGAGCAGAATAAAAGTTCCAAGAAAAGTTTACCACACCAGACATATTAACTGCTTCCTCAGAATTTCAGTTGCTGTCAGAAAAGGCTGACAAACTACTGCGATGAAAAGAAGACCCCTTTATTTCCTAGGTCTAAGAGAGGCTGACCTTGGGAAAAATGATGAAGACAACAAGCCTTGTGCTTAGTGTGTGCACGCCCCGCTTCCAACCTCCAAGTTAACTCCAGAAACCAAAACACACTCACTTTAGAAGGCTGGCTCATTGGAGGGGTCCAAGAGCCTGCAGGGCATCACGTAATTAAGCCCCTTCTGCAAAGACTTGGCAAGTAAACATTTGGCTCTGACTTCCAAAGTAACTGTTTGAGGACCAGCTCTATTTGTAAATCTGGGGACCACAAAAGGATGTTAATTCCGCTGGTGCTAGCCTGTTTGAAAGAGTCCGTCCTTAAAGGCCACAGGCAGCCAGCGGCTGTGTCAGCTCAGAAGCCGTGCTCTTGGGGCTGTCCAGCAGAACACAACACAAGGCCACAATGGAGACGAAAGCTTGGATTTGAGTTTCTTTTTGGCCAACGTGAATTTGTCAGAAATAAGAGCCCGCCTTTCTACTGAACTGTCATTTTATCCCTCAACATCACCCAGAGGACATCCATTAAAATGTTTATCGTGGAATAGAGTCGAATGCTGGTAAGTCTCAAAGGATATTTTACTTCCTACCATTTTGCCAAGTTGGATCCCAAGGCCTGCTGTTGTCTTTTTCTACTTTTCCATTTTGTCTTCCCTTTTTCATTTCCTCTCCCACCTTCCAACTTTACTTTAGGTGTGACTGTCTCAAACCAGGATATTGGAACAAGTACTGCAGTGTGCACTAAGAAGATCCCAGCATCCTGTTAAACACCAAAACATTTCTTCCCTCGAGAAAAGGAAATGCAAATTGATTCATTCTCAGGATCCAGAGATTTAGCAAGCTTTAACAACAACAACAAAAAAAGCTGTCCTTAACACCACACCACGGTACAATCACCAGGGCCTTCCTCTTTTCATGATGTCCTGGGTATGTGGCAACTTCATCAGGTTATTTCAGAACGCTTTGTAAACAGGGCAGGCACAGTCAAATATAGTTGAAACATTTCAGTTGTACTTGTTTCTCATTTTCTACATGTATTTTCCCAAAGACTGCTTTCCCAAAGGGAGCCTGAGGAGAGGCTTAATCATCTGTTATCTCTCTTGCAGCTTCCTGCTCAGTTAGTGGGAACATCCAAAATATATGAACACTTCCTGTCCCTTCCCATTTTGTATAACCCACATGCTAGAGAGATCAAGTTTTCTGATCTAACTCCACGCAGGCTTAGGTGGCACATGGGAATGTAAGTCCAACCACTAAATGCTATGAATACCCTTCCCCTCATCCTAGGTAAGGGTGATCTCCCAAGAAGTAGAATGTGTTTATCTTTCCTTACTCATTTGAAAAAGCAGAAGTCTGTTTTCAAATGCCAATGTCAAGTTATAATATCATTAAAAATCTTGTATCTACAAAAGATCTTAGTGAACATATAGCCCAAGAATTCTTAAGCTGGTGCTATGAATATACTTGGAGGAGTCTATAACCTCCCCCAACAAATTGTGAATGATACAGTAGGAAGATGTGCCTGGGTAGGGTGTTTGGGTAGCTGTTTCTCTTCCTTTCCCAGAAACCTGAAAATAAAACGAACTAACCTTAAAATATGGAAGTTCTTGGGAGGCCAGTTTTCCTAATCTCTCTCATAATTTTATCCCCAGTCTGAGGTCCAGTTCTGGCAGCTTATGTTGAAAGAAGAGTCTGGAAATGGAGTGGAACAGAAAGGAGTCAAGACTTTGCACATCGTGAGCCCTGAAGAAATGTTTGTCGAATTAATCAACGAATGCATGAATGACTCTAGGTTGAGAGGCTAGTTTTTCTTTTTTTTGAGACAGAGTCTTGCTTTGTTGCCCAGGCTAGAGTGAGTGTCGTGGAGTCAGCCTAGCTCAGAGCAACCTCAAACTCCCGGGCTCAAGCAATCCTTCTGCCTCAGCCTCCCGAGTAGCTGGGACTACAGGCATGCACCACCATGCCCGGCTAGTTT
>CAUYSK010011903.1:0-46133 GCA_963575035.1 Avahi laniger | reverse complement strand
AGTGAGACTCTGTCTCAAAAAAAAAAAAAAAAAAAAAAATTGGCAGCCATTAATAAGCATATGTAAATTGAAAATATATGGAAGTTTTAATTTTTATCAGTAAACTGGTTTCAGAATCTTTGAATTTGGTTCTTAGGGATTTCTTGCCATTCATGCCATAAACTTATAAGTGACAATTTTGAGCAGAAAAAAGTGGAACATGGCCTTACAAATTGCTAATATTTCTGTGACCTACTCACTTAATTATGAATATGGATAGGCTGAATATTTAACTGAGTTGAGAACCATCTTAATACTGTAACTATTGTTTAAAATAATTAGCATGTACAAATAGTGCACTAGGCATTTTTCAATAGTAGAAAATAAGATGAAATCAATGTCCAGATACTGCACTATTAGATAAGCAAAAAGAAGTGATTATTGAGAGCCCTCAGCTGGGGCAAGGTCCAGCCAGTGTAAATGCATGTGGTTGTCATCAGTCTGAGACTTTAGACTAGAGACTAAGGATGACCTGAATGCTCAAACACGGTCTTCTGAAAGAGCTAGTGCTAAGCTCATCCTGAACTTAAGACTTTGAGAACATGCTCACGTTATTTTGTAGATGAAAGTTGCCACAGAATGGTCCCAAGGGCTGTGTACTTAGCTGAGAAGAAGCATTCCAAGGGTTGAATAGACAGGATAGTGAGACAGACAGAACCACAGTAGAGAACTTGGAATGGCAAGCTTTTCCTTTGTCTTAAAAGGCGATGGGGAGCCCCATGGCATTCTGCACTTGGTGAGGAGAGAAAAAGATGAACTCTTTATTCTGTTTCTTTTAACTTTGGGCCTCAAAAATTTTGAGATCCTAAAAAAAAAAAAAGTCTGCTCAAGAATATGTGGCTTTTACCATTTTTTTGGAGTATGGAGCAAGCCCAATTTTACCAAGGATAAAGAAATAAATGAGAGAGAAAAAGATCATAGGTTGTTGGCACAAAGATCAGACAGAAGAAAATCCCAGACTGCCTCAGCTAGTCTAGTGACTCGTGTGGAAACCACTGCAGAATCTGCCCAGAAAGAAAGTGCGTCTGAGGGTCAACCACAAGACACCGTGCAGATGCAGGGTAGACAGTCAGAATAACCGACAGGCCGTGAATGCACATTCTTGTTGTCCAAAGAGTGTTGAGGGTGCTTCTACTCTGGCAGATGTGGCCTCCACTCTGCACAGATAGGTCTGCTCCCATCCAGTTCAACACAGTTTCCTGGTCCCTATCTTCTGGGAAAATAAACCCTGGAAATGATTGCATGCAGTGTAGACAAGGCAGTTTGTGTTCATCGTCTTTGATGTTCATCCAGGGTTGTAGCTTCTAGGAACTGAGGGAAACAGATAATCCAGTGGACCATGTTGTCTACTCTGAGTTGATTATGAATCTTTAAATGAGAGATCAGAAACAGTCTGAGTTATTGTCATTTTTACCACATATGAAGCTCTATTGTGTACTTTGGCATAATATTAAGCACAATAGAAAAAAGGGGGAAATACCCCCACAGTACCAATATTTTATTTGGTAGATAGAATACTCACAAAGTTATTTTTAAAAAGACTAAGAATATATAAGCAATAAAACTGTACTTGGACTAGAATTGTCATAAGGAAGGTAGATATTTCAGAGTTATCTGACTGATGGTTTTCAAGCACAGAATTGAATGATTTTTTTAAAAAACAGCATTTCTGTTTTATTGTTCTGATAAGAGTTATACGATCGGCCTTTCTTAATCATGAGTTTAAAGATGCCAGTCAAAGTTCAGTATAAATAACGATACATACTGGCTCGATAAATTAGCTCGGAAAGTGATGGAGAAGAATCTATTTTGTTTATAGATTTGAGATTTAAGGAATCTTATTACAAATTAGAGTTAGATTTGATGTGATTATGTATGTATTTTTTTCTGTCATATGTCTTTCCAACTCTGATAACTATAAATGTAATATTATTTGATACTCAATTTATGTTGAAGCATATCATTAATATTAAATAATTAAAACCCAAAGCTAGGATCAGAAGTTTAGAAATGGAGGAAGGGGGAAATAAAATAATTTTAAATTCCCTAAATAAAGATATGTCTTCCTTTTTAACTTTGATTTCAGACATTGACGAATGTTTACAGAATGGCCGGATCTGCAATAACGGACGTTGCATCAACACAGATGGCAGTTTCCACTGTGTGTGTAATGCCGGCTTTCACGTTACACGAGATGGGAAGAACTGTGAAGGTAGTAACAGTATAATAATGTCATTCCTCTTCTTTGATTGCAGTTTCAATATCAGAGGTCTTTAACATGATCAAGCCAAACATTGAGTGTAAGGTCAAAATATCAAACATGTTGCGGGTATTTTATCTGGGAGGCAAGCCTAATTTTCCACAACTTAGTTCACATTTGTAAGAGTGAGACATTTTAGTATGCTAGGAGAGCATGCCATTTAAAGATCCATGGTGATGAAATTTTTGTAGCATAAGTCGTTACTTCCTAATTTAATAAATCAGAATTTGTACAGTTTTAAAAATAGGACATACCTACACCCATATATTCTCTAGTCATTTATAATTCCTTTGTTTAAAGTGTCTTCCTGGTGATAAAATACTACTAATCAATATCTGAAAATGTAGAATTTGTCTGAAAGAAACATTAACTATTGAGAGCCAGCCTTTAATATTGCCTCTTGAATTAATCACCTCATTTCAAATTGGGCTACTTTAAACATTTTCCCCCCTGCCATTTTTTCCTGAATAGAAAATATGACTATTATTGATAAGTTTCCACTTCATAGACCTTTAGCAAAAAACGAAGAATGCTCCTTATTGTGTTTCCCAGTGTCTTTGGGAAATACCCCAAGAATCTATTCATACATTAAAAGAATTTCAAAATTATTCTTAGAAACATTTTTGGCAGAGTATTATCTCAGTGATTCAATTCAAAGACTTAATGTCAAAATTCCCAGTTGGGGTACAATCCTGTTAAGAAAAAGAAAAAAAATCCCTGTAGACCCAGCTACTTGGGAGGCTGAGGCAGGAGGATCGCTTGAGCTGAGGAGTTTGAGGCTGTAGTGTACATAACAGTGCCTGTGAATTAGGGGCTGTACTCCAGCCTGAGTAACATAGCAAGACCTCAACTTTAAAAAAGAGAAAAGAAAAGAAAAGAAAAGAAAAGAAGTATCATAAATTACTTTGGCCTTTCTAAAGCCTGTAAGTGAAAACATATCATGTCCAAAAGAGCAAGTGCCTCCCTAGACAGCTCTAATATTAAATAAAATAACATATTGATGAATTTAAAGAACTGTGCCTATGATCAAGGAACCCTAAAGATTAGCTGACACAGCTATAATCCACAGTTAAGTCTTGCATTTTCAAAATTCGTTTTTTTCCTACCCCTATTTAAAATTGCTTCAAACTACAAGCCGTCTTCTGGTTGCTACTTTTAAAGGAATTAGGATGAGGACTAAATACATTTCAGATTCCGTTAGTCTTAGCTTTTATTTTATTTTCATTTTCAGGGTATTAGAAGTAATGTGAATCTGTGAAATAAATATGCCCTGTAGGCTATTGACACACTTTTAAGTTTGTAAACTGCTATTCCTAAAAAGAATTGTGATAACTCCTATTAAATCAAATTTCATATATCACATATATTACACATATAAATCCAGCCCTGTAGTTTGCACGCACATGTCGAAACTCAAGAACTTATGAGCTATGTATTTCACATGTCCCCTCTTCTCCTTACATAATTTGGATGAAAATTAGCCTTGGGATATAATAATCAAAAATGAAAAAAATGTGAAGAAGCAGAATTAAATTCATCTAGGTTGGCTTCCTTTGTAAGTTTACTGTTCTGGTCATAAGAGAATGTATTTCTTTTATTTTTCAGATATGGATGAATGCAGCATACGGAACATGTGTCTTAATGGAATGTGTATTAATGAAGATGGCAGTTTTAAATGTATTTGCAAACCTGGGTTCCAGCTGGCATCAGATGGGCGTTACTGCAAAGGTTTGTGTTGTAAAACTCTCAATCACGTTCTTTGCCTGCTTTTCCTCCTCTCTGTGTTGTTTACAGGTACCACCTTTCCTTGCTGATTCTCCCCATTTAAAGTACACCTAATTCTGGTTTGGGAAACCTGACTGGGAACTTAAGTCCAGCCATCCAAAGAGCTACAGTTTATACCCAGAAGGCTGTTCTCATTTCAGAAAGGGTATTTGAGGTCTTCCCAAAAGAGCCTGAAAGGCTGTGTAGCAAATAAATAAACCAAACTGCCAGCTGGTCTTCCAGCAGACGTGGGCATCTTTCTAACGAAGCTGAGTTCAGCCTCTTTCTTTCTAGTTGGGGAATGAGGGCAGTTAGGCTCCCTGATGGCTGTCATTTGCCATGTCTTACATCTTGACTTGGACGGAATGTTGTAGACTCCTACCTGCCGTGATCTCTTCTTTGTGATTCCCTCCAGGTATCCCAAGAAATGAAAAATTTTTTGTGGACAATTTCTTTAGGTGTTGTCAAGTTATATAAGCAAAAAGGAAAATGGGATTAAACAGAAGAAAAAAAAACACCCCAAGAACCATTGTTTAGCTTGATCACTTTTGAAATAATCTTATTACTCCAGAAATTTAAGCACATGAGGATTTTTATTTGTCCTGTTGAAAATTGAGGTCCTAAGAAAAGTCATCAGAGATAAATTTGTGCTTAGTGTCTCCTGCCTTACGTAGTCAAAGATTAGTGATTACTACACATGGGCTCAGGATCTGAGTTGGAACCAGACTTCTCAAAGAATCTTGTACTCAAAACAGTTCCAGAAAATCTGCTAAAATGCTGTACTCAGAGCCTCTGTTCATAGTTTCAGATGCAATAGTGTAGAGAGTCAAGCTATTCAAGGTGAGAAAGCCGGATAAAGTCCTATGGTGCCTGTTCTCTGAGTGGCCCTGGTGGACGGCTTTGGTAAGCATGTTATGGAAGAAAGCCTTGTACTAAGTCCTTGGCAAGATGTGCATTTTCTCCAGGCTTGAAAGAACTTCTAGCCTTTGCTTGTTTACCTACATTCTCTATGACCTTCACATCAATGGCTCTTAATATTGTGCAAATCTGTTTTTGCAGCAAGAGAAAACAGTTTTTCGAATTTGAAATAGGAAAATGGTTTCTATACTTTTGAGCTCTGTGCTGGGAGGAACTTACATGGGAAGACAGGATTAACACATGGAAATATTCTACAATGTAAGACAGCATAAAACAAAGTACCATATTGTGCCAATTAAATACTGTACAAGTAAAAAAGAAAGAGGAGGGGAATGTTTGCTGGAATATTTGGAATTAGACTTCCAAACAAAATAATAGAAGGAAATGTGAAAGCCCCTTTGTGAGCAGACCTTCTGTGAGAACACATACTCTTCTTGTCAATGCACGGAGTATGCTAAGATTTACTTTCAGTGCCTATAGGCTGCTGGTGACCCAGGCTGCAGCCTCTCAGCATTAGCTATGGCCAATAGATAATGCTATCTCAGAAGACATTATGACCTCATAGATGAAATGAGGTTTGGCAACCATTTACAACCAGTGAGATAGTATCTTATCAATAAATGGATTGTTCTATTCATTTGAAAGTGCTGATGATTTGAATGGTTTGCTCTAACTTTAGCATTCTTAGGGATCAGAGGGAAAGAGAAAGGCTCCGTAGCTCCATGTTATTACCCATGTCTTCTTTCTTCTAGTGTGTAGCATATAGAATACACACCATTATGATAAGACTAAAAGGAAAAAAAAGGAAGAAAATAATCCCTTGTATGCTGAATTTCTTCCTTTTCATAATTTCCCTCTCTAACCTATTAGATAAGATTTTCTCTTAGCACTGAGCACTTAGTTCTGATCCCATAAGGATGTGGCTATTCAAAGCTGAATCAACCATGCTAATTTAATTTCTACAGTTAATTAATCTGATGAACAAGGCGGCCTCTCTGATCACTCTCTGAAAGTTGAGGCCGCTGATCTTAAGCAACGGTACGTCCCTCTGGATCCACATCACGTCTCTGTCCTTATTAAAAAGCCTTCCTGTTATCTGTCGGTCCATAGTCTCCACTGTTCTGTCTGTTTCCACTTGAACAAAAAGATCACCAGAATAACTGAACCAATTTGAGTTCGTGTATTTAAATATAAATGCCGTTTTAAATGCAGTCTGTACACGGAATCTTGGACCACCCAAATATATTTTGTGCCAAACAACACAAGCTAAGTAAAACACGAAGGTGTTTCACTCTCAATTTGCCTTTTTAAGGTCAGAAGAAAGGAAATACACTAGTTGTGTGTTATAAAAGGAGTTGTTATAAAATGACTTGCTTCTAAGTGTTATGTTTTCCAAAATGCAATCTTGGTACCCTTTCTACTTTCCCATATTAAGGGGAAAAAAACTCTGCTATTGTTAGTATGTGCCCAATAAAGTTTTTTTTACCAGACCTTACTAAGTATACATATACAAAACTATAAAATATTTGTAATGCTCAAGAAAGACTTTGCTGGGTTCCAGTTGCTTATAGTGCTGTTATTGGCCAAGAATGTTCATCAGAATTATCTCTAATCATTTTCTGTTCTTTTTCTATGGTGTTCCATCAAGGCTTTAGTTGTACATCTCTTAATATTAGGCTAATTGTCCCAGAGCTAAGGCATGGGTGATAATGGAGTGGACACCAGTCTGGGTGACGAATGCCAAAAAAAAAAAAGCTTCCTGCCCAAGTCAAAGATGCAGTTTATTATTATCAAGTTCAATTCCTGGCAGTCCTGGAAGAGCAACAGTGTGATGCATTACACAAAACCCTTTGTCTCTTAGCAGTTATTTTTCTTCTTCCTCCAGTTCTGTTTTTGCCTTTGTGATTATTTTGGATTTTAAAAAAAAAAACCTCTTGGGAGAATATTATTAAAGTAGCTTTTCATGGAAAAGTAATAAGCTGTAATAGTTGATCTCTCTTGATTTTGCTACTATTCTTTCAAAGGAAAATGAGACTGCATCTCATTGAGCTTTTATTTTTTGATGCTGCTTGTTATTAATGTTTTCTATCGTCCCCATTTTCAAGTGTTATAACATGATTGTAAGTATGTTACGATTTTATATGAATGTCACTTCATTTTTAATAAGTGCCTCTCTCCACCGCAGACATTAACGAATGTGAAACACCTGGGATCTGCATGAATGGACGTTGCGTGAACACTGATGGCTCCTACAGGTGTGAATGCTTCCCTGGCCTGGCCGTGGGTCTGGATGGACGTGTGTGTGTCGGTAAGAAAAAGCCCTGGCTAGACTGTGGTAGAGGTCCGCCCTCTCTCAGTCAGTAAAGCCCACCAATAACAAGTGTCCTCTGCTGTAACAGATAAGATACAGTGAATATTTGTGGAGCAACAAACCAACAGGGCTCAGTTTTCTTCTTCAAAACATTATCTATTAATTTAAGGAATAGAAAGATGTGCTGAGATAAATGAAAAGCAGGAAAATCCCCACCTCTCCTTCCCCCTTTTCTTCCCTAATCCCATAGCTGTCCTCGGTTTTCTCTAGCTCTCTTTTCTTGATAATTAATGACCTTTGAGATTGGCCTATATATGCTCATTATCTCAAACATTTTAATAGAGAATTAATGCCCAAGGGTTGTATAGAAAGCAGAGGAGAATATAGATATTCCAGAAACGTGTATGATGATAATTTTATGTGGCTTTATAAGAAGTATGAGACTTGTTGGGAAAAGGGATACAAATTTTATCCAAATTATTTTCAAGAAAGGTATTCAGTAAACTCTTTCAATAGGGAAAGGATTGGGCTTAGCTGGAAACTCCCGCCCTGGTGGTAAAGATAACACTGCTTAGTTGACAGCATCTACAGATTTATATAATGAACCTTTTACAGATTAAACTTTCTCCTTTTTGGAAAGTACACCTAATTCAGACATTCAGTAATTGCATGTTTATTTTGCGGTAGGCCACATTTCTAATAAAGGTCTTATTTAGCATGGTGTGAGATTCAACATTCATCCATCATTCATTCAACATTTATTAAGTGCCTGTTCTGCACAGGCCTGGGGAAGACAAAAACGAATGAGATACCATCCCAGCACTTAAGGGTGTCACAGTTTGGTAAACCGTGATAGTCTCTAGAAAACTGGAGTCTGGCCATTGGTTTCCACTTCTTGGAAGCTGAATGTGTTTTGTTTCTTGTTTTCGGTTTTGGTTTTTTTTTCTTTCTGTTGAGCCCTAATACCAGGGCCATTCTCTGTGAGTTAGAACAGAGACAATGGATAAATGAAGCCAGCTTCAACTCTGACCTTGGGGGTTCTCACTGTTTGAAGTGACAGTGCGATGACAGATGCTTCTTCCCGTTTAGACACACACATGCGGAGCACATGCTACGGTGGATACAAGAGAGGCCAGTGTGTCAAACCCTTGTTTGGTGCCGTTACTAAATCTGAATGCTGTTGTGCCAGCACCGAGTATGCATTTGGGGAACCTTGCCAGCCATGTCCTGCACAGAATTCAGGTATGTGATGTCACTGAGATACCCTCATGCTGCCACCCTTCTGCCATGATCTGAGGTCTTTGTATGTATGGAAGTCACAAAGATTGCATTATGGTCTCTAGGTGTATCATCACCTTCCTGGGATCTGATCAGAGGCTAGCCGGTGTCTAATCACATGTTACTTACCCAATCCTCACAATCATTTAGAACAGGGAGTGCATTTGTACCTCCCATATAACCTCCCCTCCTCAATAATATTCATGCTTTTTGGAATCCATGCAACTTGCCTTGTTTTCTAAAGTAGTTTCCTGATGTTTGCAGTTTGCAGGAACTATTATAAGAGCAGAATTTTACACAGTATAAAAGTGAATAATTTTCAGATTACCTGCATATTTCCAAGTTTGCCAGAAAGTCATTTGTGGTTTTCTTAAAAGATTTGAATCAACCTTAGGGAAAATGGTCTTTTTCTCTGGTGGAGGTGGCGTGGCATAGTGAGAAGAGAGCTGGATGGCAAGTCAGAATTTGCTCCCCCATCCACAGGCAGACAAGTCACTTAATTGGCGGGGACAGGGCGTCTAGTTCTTTGTGGATTTTTGTTTATTTAGGAATTTTTCTCACTTGTTTTCAAATGGATGTGAGATGCCTTACATTAATAAATTTAATTATAAAATAACATAATATGGAAAAAGGATCCTTAGACTTCTCATCTGCAAAATGAGTTGCCTTAGACAATCAGGAACGTCTTCTCCAGTTGTAAACTATTTCTATTTGTAAAGCAAAAATCATTTATTGAAATTAAAACAATAGACCATCAGTATTTGAGCACAATTTTAAGGTGGCTTGCCAGTTGACTCCTAATCTCCTTAAATAGAGTTAGACCTAATATTGAAAATATGTTGCTTTGATTGGTTGGTTTACATGGAAAATTCAGGCAGTTTCTTTCTGCCCTAAATAAAATGAATTAAAGATTAACCCATAATTCTAAAGGATTTACTATTTTTAAAATAATCTTTTGAAATTACAGTTAGAAATTAAAATATGTTATGGGAAATCAAAGTTAAATGGAAGACTTCAAAAGAATTGAGGGGTGCCAATTAAAAGAAAAAGAACTTTGTTCTGGCAGAGTACTTCACCCATGAATAATATACAAATTATCATTTCATATGTGTATCATTTTATATGTGATCACTAATCAGTTAAATACATGTTTATAATGCTTTATATATAAATATCATTCCATCAAAGATACTTCCATATAACTTCACAGTTGCATATTATTAATATCGTCCTTTTGTATGTTACTTTAACTTTTCAAATTACTTTTCTTACATACTTTGAATTTACAAGACAGGTGAGTATGGTGAAAACTGGCACACAAGAATATAGGTAATTTGTTCACATGTTGAATGAGTGGAAGAGCCAAGACTTAGAATCCAGGAACCTGGGTGCATATAATTCATTGCTTTTACATTTTCCTCTGGACCAAGTACATCTCCAAGGAATCCTTATGCTACATAGGATGTGATGTGGGTTTATAAAAAGATGACCAAAAGAGACCAAGTTTCTTTAAGCAGCTGTCTTAGTCCATTTTGCGTTGCAGCAACAGAATACCACAGACTGGGTGATTTATAAACAAAAGAAATTTCTATCTCACAGTTCTAGAGGGGATCTGTGAACGGCAAGAAAGCAAGAGAGGACCAAACTTGTTTTTATAACAAGCCCACTCTGGAGATAACCAGCCCACTTCCGTGATAACGACATTAACCCTTTCATGAAGGCTCTGCCCTCATGACCCAATCATGAGGCCTCACCTCTCAGCACTGTTGCACTGGGCATTAATTTCCCCACACATGAATTTTGGAAGACACATTCAAACCGTAGCAGCAGTAAAGCTTAAAGGAGGTTAAACTTGAGGCCCAGTTCCACCAACTTCTGTTTTATATTTGAATGAATTTACACAGAAGAGGTCCGCATGTGGAAATGGTTTTATTCAGTTTGGTTTCTCTACCTCTCTGGTGGATAAATGTGCCAAATCATGAAAGATCCAAATGTAGGACATCCCTCATTTCAGAAGGGAGGGAGGATTTTTCAAAAGTACTGAAAATACCCAAAACGAGTATCTGTAGTCAGTTGAGAGACTCCAATTATACAAAGTCTAAAGTTCATCTCTGTGCTCTGTACATCAAACAAGCTGTACAGGAAGCTTTTTCTCACTGGCTCCTGAAGCTCATTCGCGGTGCTCGACAAGCCCTCTTGCCTCCTCAGCCTTCTGACGGTGGCATTTGCTCCTCACAGAAGTTGGTCAGTTAAACCCACAGGAGTGGAATTCTGGGGAATTTTCTCAAGTGTCCTCCATAGCACTGTCTCCACAGCACTACACCGAGTTAACTCAGCAGTACCTACCCCTCATTCATTGCTTGAGCTGTGCACAGTTACATGTTATCTCATTAAATCTGCAGAACTACTGGGTGAAATGGGTATCATTATCTCCAATTTATAGAAGAGGAAACTAACAGAGGGAAAGGACTTGCTCCCAAGACCCCCAACAATAAGCGTTGTCATTAGCATTCAAACCCATGCTGTTTTGACTTCACTGCGAAGAATAGTCTAGTACCAGATCCTGGCCAAATGGAAAACAATGGTGACACTAATTCACTTCCATTTAGGTCAAGCATCACCTAATTTGCCATTAACTGTAAAAATGCTTTTTCACAAAACTGGCATGATTTTGTTTTTCTTATTGTATTACTTACAGTATTTCATGAATATTTTAATTAATTGCTGATGTAACAAAATAGAAAGGCACAAATTGCTTTTTACTACCTGTCCCTGACTTTCAAACACACAATGGCAGCCACCTTCCTCTTGGTTCCTTTTTTGGCCCCTTTTAAGATAATTTAAAAATTAAGGGATTTTACTGCTTTTCTCAAATTAACATTTGTTAGAAGACATGGTGATTTTTTTTTGTTTGTGTAACTCATTTGCATCCACCGTCATCTGGAAGGCAGGGCTCTAGCATGCCAAAGTATAATATAAGAGCTATTTGCTTCAGCAGTTGAGGTGCAGTCAGTCTGTACAAAAAAGCCCATCTCTAATATCCAGTCTCCTTCCAGTTAAGTGCGGATAATTCACATTTGACCATGAGACTGTGGTTGCCAGAAACCTTGGGCAGCTCAGGGGACGCTTTAGTTTCTTTTCCTCAGATCCAGTGTGATTCCAGTTAGTTCTCCATTTTCATCATTCATTCTTATGTTCATCTAAACATTGTTGGAATTGTATGCAAAAACATTGTATTAATTTTAAGAAATAGAAATCTGATTCCATCACAAATTTGCAAACACATTGTGTGTACCTCAATGTCTTCAATAAGATCCCACAGTTTTAGCATTAAGCAATACTTTCCCTATGGCTATATCATAGAGAATGAATGCAGTTTTCTGATAAATATTAACTTTAAAAATGCACTTAAACACAAGAGTACATACTCTGTTGTTCTTGTGAGGGTAGGCTAGAGAATTTGCAGAGAGAAATGAGGAAATGTTAAGGACTTGATTGTACTGAAAAAACAGCTAGTACTGAGAAACAAAATTATTCCCAAGATGGTGGGAGAAAGTTTTATTAATAGTTAAGAAACCACATTTTAACAGGCACATTTCACTGTAAGTGTAAAGTGTTCCCTGGTGAACAAAATCAAGTTATAGGAAAAACACCTTTTCCGAAAGTGCTTTGTGCAAGGAATTGCCGTAACTTGCCTGTATCCTTAAAAGTGGTTTTCCTCAGTGAGGTGGAGCCTTTAAAATGGGAGCCTGGTTTAAAGGTGACTCCCCCTGGAGATGCCTCCTTTTCCGTTACCACTTTGTATCGGGTTCTACTCACTTTGGAGGAAATGATGTGTGCAAAGCCAAGGGCAGAATCGACCTGTTCTGCAAACAAGGGAATCATTTACTATCTGTTAATTTATTGCAGCGGAATATCAGGCACTCTGCAGCAGCGGTCCAGGAATGACATCAGCAGGCAGCGGTAAGGATTTGTTTCAAAATTTACTACCTTAAGCATGTGCAGAGGCAGCATCGGGCCTTCCTGTGGGTTTCCAGTTGGTCCCTTTACACCAGTCTGGCCTGACTCCCTCTCTGGCCATCACTGCATGGTGTATCCCGGACATCTAGAAACCCCCGGTGGCAGAGCAGCCATGGTACAGTGAGCTCTGGGATTGCTGGGTGTGGGTGTGGGGCTGGACCACTGAGGGGACTGGCCTCCCGGGGCAGTTGAAGGGTGCCCGTGGATGAGATATAATGGCTTGGCAGCCTGACCCTCCTTTGGATCTTCCAGTATCAAGTACAATCATGATTACAGGCTGGGTGAACCATTATCCATCTACATTCTGAATGATTTAACTGTCAGGTGCTCAGTCATTATAAGGTGGCAAAAGAGAGCCATCGTATTTTTTAACAAGCCAAGACAGCAATTAATTGAGTTGAAAGAGAATGAAATATTTAAGTGTAGGAGTTAGAACTAGAGAAATATTGGTGCCATAGAAAAAATTAAAGTTAAAAGGGAGAATTGGAACAAGTGTAAAAATAGGTGAGAAGAAGGTAGAAGGGATTCTTTTATTAATATAAAGCTAAACATTTTGTTTCAGGAGAGTTCTGGGGGTAAAAGTGGACTGGCTGAATTGATTGCCAGTTCATTCAACACGATTAATTTCGTCATTATATTTGAATGAAGATGGGAGGGGGGTATTTGGAGGAGGAATGAGAAGAAGTAAGGAAATTTATAATGAATAAGGAGTTAGTGGGGAATAAATAAATTGTGATAGGGTCTTGGAGGAGAACAAAAAAGGCAGCCCTGATTTATAGAAGAGTCAGGCGACCAGGATTTGAGACTACCCATTCATCAATTGTCATTCTGCATCACCCTTGCCTAGGAAAGCCCACCTCAGTCTGTGAGAGCACAGAAGAGGGAGGACCCCGCGTCATCTAGGCAGAGTAGCAGAGGCTTTTTCAGAGCATGTGGTGTTTGAGCTGGCTTTTGGCCAATGCATGGGCCTGCTTCAGGCATTCCTGACACAGAGTGAAGAGGGCCTTGTATGTTCATGGAAGAGGGAGAAATTTGGAGTAAATAAACAAAGGATTCATATTTTAATTTAATCTTGAGGATATCATTGAACCTACAAAAGTTTGACCATGGGAATGACATTGTCACCTTGTTTCTGGGATGTTAGGAACAGTGGCAGTGTGGGAGGTAGATTGAAGAGGGAGGGGCTGGTGACAGGGAGACCAGTTGTAGGGACTTGGGCTCTGCAGCTGATCCACTTTTCCGTCTTGGTGCTTGGACCAGGAGACGTCCGGGAGGTCTCCTTCAGCTTGATTAAGGCTTGATAATCTTGTGTTTCCAGCTCCGATGCCAAGTTCTTCTTAGGGACTAGTGGAAGAAAGGTTTGACTCAGAATATCTTACCGTAAGAAAAGGGGATCAAGCATTCTCTTCCAAGCAAACCTTTTTTATTATTATTATTATTCAAGAGGTCCTTAGGTCATTACATTTATTGTAATGTTATATTCTTAACAGTTCACTTGATGTTTATTTTAGAATGTTAATTGATTTTAAACTTTTTGTGGTGCAGATATAAATGAATGTGCCTTAGATCCTGATATTTGCCCAAATGGAATTTGTGAAAATCTTCGTGGGACCTACAAATGTATATGCAATTCAGGATATGAAGTAGATTCAACTGGGAAAAACTGTGTTGGTAAGAAGTTTTACCTGTTTCCCAAGACATTTCATGCATAATACATTCCTCCTTTTGTTACTTGGAGAAGACTGTTCTTGAGTGGCTCAGAGGACTGGGCAAATGGATGCTTTACACTTTGGTTGTTGGCATAGCATATACATGTTTTTATTAGCAAAAAATTATATAACTGAATCTTGACACTTTATGAATAATGATGTAGCAGACTCACTCCTTAAAAGAGAAGCTCCTTAGATATGTAAAACACAAAGATTCTGAGCCATTCTCATGTGGCTGCAAAGTCATCCTCATTTTTATTGAGAGAAGAAGCTCTTCTCCCAGCCACGTACTAGATTTAACCAGATAAAATACAGCTCATTTTCAGTGATAAATGCTCTGTTAAGATTAACACACGCCATTTTTGATGCTCTAACAATTCTTAATGAAGGTACCGGCTAGTAACTAAGTAAATCGTTTGGTTGAGAAGAAAATGGTCAAATGGGCACTAAAGCTGCTAATGGTTTTTCTTCAGCATCCTCCTAGACTAGTATTTTCTGAAATGCATTGCTCATTCTGTAGCATGGGGACATGCTACCTAAAGTTCCCTGAAGTTGAGCTTCAAAACCCAGGATATTCATACTCACGGGAATATGTCAGGAGGTACTAAAACCAGAATGTAAGATGGTGCATCATTTCACTGTGGAGGCAAAACACCTTCTACACACAAGCAAACATACTTTTATGGAATAGGATGAAAATTAATAAACTTTAAGATAAAATAGGAGACCTCAAATATATTTTTTACTTTTTAAAAGCCACGTAGGGTTTAAGAGTTAGGAGCTTCCTCTCACCTGCCGTTGGTGGTATTTTTGGAAGGTACAAGTCTATATCTTTGGAACATGTAATTATTCAGAGATGATGCAGGTTGAAATAAACAAAAAGTCTTTCATTCTTTCAACACAACACGTAATCTAGTAAATACCAACTACTTGTTGAGTGCTGGACTGAACTATCTTCCATCCAGCCATCAGAACTGTATGTTCTGACCCAAGAGAAGAAAGTTCTTACCCTCATATGCCCCTGGACATCAAGCTATTTTATTTGTCATGTGTCTTACTTTGCCATCTGATGTCCTCTGGTGCTGGGAACACTTGGAGGAAGCATTAACATTCCTTATATTATTTTGATAGAATTCTCAGCATGCTGTTTGCCCAGATAATAATATCACTTCACACTTGATTTTTCCATATTTTAAGTGCTTTATAAATGTATTACTGATTTAAGTGTATTTACTGCTGTGAACCATGTAGTTTTCCCAGTGCTAAATTTGTATATCCATTATGTTAGGGCTAATAACTGTCAAATGATGATCTATTAATAATTGGAATCTCTTCATGTGTAAAAAATTTCTTTCAAAGGTCTAGCCTATTTTCTGGGCTGCGGGATGTAATTGAGCTTAAAGGAAGATAACAAACTGCATAATTTATACATTTCCAAAATTATCTAAGTAATACGTACCTTAAAGTTGGGGTTTGTTTCAGACAGACATATTATTCAGCTAAAAGCAAGGAGTTTTCCTCAGCTCTCTGGATCATGAATCTAAACTCCCAATGACAAGTATAAACTCTACAGATTGCTTCATACTTTATAAACATAACTGTAGACAACTTAAATTATTGTAAGGAAGAAACACCCATCCTGGAACTAATACATATCAAAGATGGATCACACTTTCTAAATATTTATTTAGTTCCTCTAATCAATAAGATTAGTCCTCTTAATTCTGACACAATGAAGCAGTTATATAAAGTAAAGATTAATGATTTCCAGCAAATCCAGGATTTTTTTCCTGCTAAAGAAAGAAGTGAATTAAATAGTGTCTGGTGACTGTAGGCTTTGTAAATAGCTAGTTTAGAAACCAGTTCAAGCCCCTATTTTCCTAAAATGAGGTAATTTAGGCAAAAACCAATAGTACAGGAGTTTTGCCTCTTTGCTTGAATCGATTATATTATTATGACTTTAAAGACCTAACCTAAAAGAGCAAAAAAGTGGCATGCAAGGGATGGACTCTTTTAAATGTTTATCTTCATTGACTTTCCAGATATTAATGAATGTGTACTGAACAGTCTACTTTGTGACAACGGACAATGTAGAAACACTCCTGGAAGTTTCGTCTGTACCTGCCCCAAAGGATTTATATATAAACCTGACCTAAAAACCTGTGAAGGTAAACCATATTTCTGTTCTTATACTGTGTACTTTGCTGCCTTTTGGAATGCCATTAAGAAACCATAAGAATAAATTAGAGTCACTTGTAATTTAGACAGTGATGCCAATTTAGTTGAAATTCCATTGTTCTAAATGACATTTGTATACACTTTGTAAACTACTGATGGTATTTACCTGCAATTGGCATTTTATTTGCCATTTGTTTTACACTTAAATGCCATTTAAAAGTTTCATTTTACAATTTTCCTCAGTTGGCATTTATTTGCCATCGTTTAATGCATTAAGAAAATATTATATATGCTATTTGAATTAATAACTCAGAAATCACATCTACATTTGCTCCAGATTTTCTGACTACAAAGATGCAGTCAAGTTCTGGAGTCTATACTTTGGAGATATGCCCAATTACTATTTTGGCATTCCATCTAGTCTAGAAAAATCCATTTAGGTCAGCTTTGCTATCTAATGAAAAATATGTGGTAGCAATTCAGGCCTACTCATTTAGGCCCAAGAGTAGCTTTTAGCAGTCATGTAGACCTGTTTTTGTTTCAGACATCGACGAATGTGAATCAAGTCCTTGCATTAATGGAGTCTGCAAGAACAGCCCAGGCTCTTTTATTTGTGAATGTTCTTCCGAAAGTACTTTGGATCCAACAAAAACCATCTGCATAGGTATTTATCCTTCTTAGAATGACTTTTCTGTGTTTACCAATGCCGCTATCCTTAGTGTCAGCTTTTACTGCAAAAGAGTTTAAGAATGAAAACAACATTAAAAACTATCGTTATTGCTTGTTTCTTAGTGCTATTCTT
The DNA here is from genome assembly GCA_963575035.1 of Avahi laniger. Lineage (NCBI taxonomy): Eukaryota > Metazoa > Chordata > Mammalia > Primates > Indriidae > Avahi > Avahi laniger. The sequence continues at coordinate 28,854 of CAUYSK010011903.1, read as the reverse complement.
GCTGTAATTCCAACGTGCGTGTTTAGATTGTTGACACAGATTCTATTAAATATCTGTTAAATATTATTTCCTTGTCTGCAGAAACCATCAAGGGTACTTGCTGGCAGACTGTCATCAACGGGCGGTGTGAGATCAACATCAACGGAGCCACCTTGAAGTCCCAGTGCTGCTCCTCCCTTGGCGCTGCCTGGGGGAGCCCCTGCACCCTGTGCCAAGTTGGTAAGAGAAGCCCATGCTGTGGCTCCTGTGCCGCCCTTTGATCTCTGCATGGAAAGGGGAAGCCTAGTGCTGTGTTTAGCTAGGTTCACATGGGAATTTTAAAAGACTTACTTCCAGTGACCTCAATGAAGCATACTGCTGAATGGGAAGTAAGCGTCAAGGACAACAATTTTATGTGCTTCGGTAACCGCACTGTAACGTGGTTAGCTAGTGCTGCTTCTCTGGAACACCGGTTCCTGCTGGCTCTCTTGGGAACCTCGTGGTTAGGGGTCCTGGGCTCTTTACAGGTACAAATTCTCTTGCAAAAAGCTAATTGGTGTAAAGAAACCAGTATTCATGACTAAACCTCCTAACGATTTCTGGTGAACTTCTGAGTCTGCTGGGAAGCTGAGGTTTGAGAGGATTTTTCAGGGTTTTGTTGATTCAATGTTTGAATATATAAATGTGTGAATTTATGTAGTGCGAGTGCTACAGGGCATGAGATCTCCAAATTCTAGACCGTGTTTTCCATATTTATGTTACAGTAATCCTATGGTGCGATTCCTGTTTTCAGGATAATAGGAAGAGAGAAATCTATATTCAGTTTACCTCTTAGCTCTCACCCGAGCATGATCTATAGGATACCTTTGTGTCTTTTAGGATATCTCAGAGGAATTGAGCTTTATTTGAGGAGACATTTCATTATTCTTCTTCCTCACCTATGCAGTCTCAGAAATACTTTGTTATCTCATATTTATTCATAGCAACAAAATCTAATTCAGGTTTCAGATCCTCTCTCATGTTTCTTATACTATGTCATAACTACAAAGTCTGGATATTGTTATCTTAAATTTGTTTTTTGTTTTTTTTTTAACAGATCCCATTTGTGGTAAAGGGTACTCAAGAATTAAAGGAACACAATGTGAAGGTATTTCTCATTGTTTATAAACCATAAATTTTTCATGCATAAAGAACGCTTGTATTAGCTTGGACTGGATAAAGCTGTCATGTAACTTCACAGTGAGAAATACATAGCAGAGAAAAAAATAATAAGAACTGTGGAACAGAACAGATGTTAATTTCGCAAGTGTATATATATGCTATTGCCGGTGTCAGATCACTGTGACCTAAGGACAGGGTGGCTGAAAATGTTTTAGGCTGACTATAGCTGACCTGCTATCTGTCAGGAAGAGACAGACAGGAAGTTTTTGATGAGGCTGTAAAATTTGCATTTCTCTTGGTTTGCCCTGGGGTTTTTTGTTTATTTGTTTCATGGTCGTGGATGATTTAGAAGGATGCACTCCATTGCCTCTTTTCTGAAGGTCTATGTGGATTCACTCCAGTTTGCTGCAGTTCTTTCTCACGGAGTCCCAGATAGACATAGGTCATGGTGACTAACACAACCTGACATGACACAGCAGCTGAAAAATTTTAAAAACAGCAATTAGTCCCATATGTGGGATGAAATGAAGTTTTTTCCCTGCTAAAACAAAGAGAAACACTACAACCCCCACCCAAGGTCTTGCTTTCCAAATGATGACTGAATCCTTTGGCCTTTCTCTGGTCCAGACCCACTGCTAATATAATAACTTATCTGACCTCAGCAGCACATTTTGGTGTCCAAGTGGCCAGGACTTGTTAGAACAAAAGAACCCAAAAAGGTAGATTCTACCCCCTCCCCATTTATTTTCTCTCTTAAAAGGAAATATTTAGAATATTTTTTTTTAACTTTCCTGTCTTGGAAAGTTATTTCTTCTAAATAGAGACATAGTGTGTATGAGTTTCTTAGCTAATATTCCCTGTTTTTGGCATTGGCAAGTAAGTGCCTTTCTTTGGATTAACTTGATGGTGAATATTTTTCCAAATTAAGTGCAGAGAACATATTGCTCTCCATTAAGCAAACTGGGAGGGACTGGTGCATTTGAGAGAGATTGGGTCAACGATAAATAAATGAACATGAGCATCTTTTGACTCTCCTTAACCCAAGCTGGGACACCACCAAGGCATCGACAGAACAGCCTGAGACCATTGCTGATGTAGAATTAGTTACACACTTTCTGATGACTTCTCAACACTTCTTGAAAGAGACTCTTCACTGGCCCACATATTCCTCAGTGGGAATTTTTTCTATGCTCACCTTCAAGCTGTTTCTGTTTTGCTAGTTTGAAAGACCAGGTTTTTGTTTCTCTATTGATTTCCAGACATCTGGTCTCATAAAGCAAATTATATGGCCCCTGGTAACCTTACCTGAGATGTCCACAGCTACCAGAGCTGTCCCCAAAAACTCACACCAGCTCTCTGTCTCCACAACTCAAAAGTTATTCCTTGAGACCAATAGAGAAACTCTTATGTCTTTGGTAATAGGAGGGCTCAGTCTAGTGACTATTAAGACATCCCAGAAATCTTACTTGAACTATTTGGAGGCAAACTAGTTTTGTGAACTTACCAGGTTCAAAATGGAGAATAATTATGACTCCATGAGCTTAATAAGGTAGAATGATATTATAAAGATATATTAACTTCATGCTTTTTTTTCTTTTTAGATATAGATGAATGTGAAGTGTTCCCAGGGGTGTGCAAAAATGGCCTATGTGTTAACACTAGGGGATCATTCAAGTGTCAGTGTCCCAGTGGAATGACGTTGGATGCCACAGGAAGAATCTGCCTTGGTAAATACTGAGCTCATTGTTTTTGTAAACGAAACTCAGTTAACCAAACATTTGGTTTGAAGTACAGACAAACACCCCCAAACTCAGCCTCTCCATTAGGATCCATGATGGCTTCCTTGACCACAGTCTTCCTAACTCAAGGTTTTTGCTTTTTATCACTAACGTGTTTTCAACTGTCAGGAGCATGTTAGTGAGGAGAAACTTTAGTTCTTTGTTGATATGTAACTATTCCTTAAATTGCTACCACCACAGTTATCATTCCAGAGCTCTTAAATGTGCCGCTATACGCCATGGACTGTAAGATACAAGGTGAGCGGTGGGAAGAACAACAACATTTACACATAATTAGAAACTGTAGCCCATGTCTTCTACTCATGTCTGCCATCGACTAGAAGAACAGGTCCTTTCAGGAAACACTGTGGGTATCACGAGTGAAGATGCCACTGCCTTGAAGAGTGAACTTGAGGGAGCCCAGGGCAATTGTCACTGCTAGTTGTGGTAGGATTCTCTGTGCCACCTGCTAGAACCCAAGTGGGGTCCTCAGGCCCAATCATTTTATCCCAGTGGTGCGGAAAAGTCTGGACACAGAGCCTATAACTCTAGGTTCTTAGACTCTAATTCCTAAGTCCCCAAGGGCTCGTGGTGGCAGCAAGTTTGAGATCCTACCGTCATACTTGTAAGGTCTGGCAAACTTATTCTGGTGTTACTACTATGGCTTCTGACTGCCTGGAATATGTCCCTTGAATCACTGATTTCTGAGTCTATGACTCTAGAAATGTTGCTGAGCTGTAGTGGGTATCTGTAACCACATTACTCTAAAGAGCATCCTTAGTGAAGGCCACTGTAGGTGGTTAAGAGAGTGGTAAGCAGTTAAGGGATTTTGATCACATACAGATTAGAACTAACAAACCTTTAGACATAGAAATTTATGCTTTTTTGTGTAAATAGTATGGAATAGAAGAGGAATTCAGAACCTAGAGTATTTTTGTAATTCAGGATGTCAGTTAATCCCATTTTGAGTCTCAGAGAGTTTCTTTGTTTAGGAGGAATCAGTATTTAATGAGAAACTTCTTCCAGGTTCTTCAGTTGAAAGATGCTTCAATGTTTTATTTAGGATTCATTTAAAAAGTCTCTCTCTTGATATAGACAACCTGAATGTAAAGTTTCCCAGAAGGCTTCAAAAGCCTTCTAACATAAGCTCAGGCACTTAGGTGAATTATTAATGACCACATTGTGAAGGAGAAAGAGAAGGAAGATATGTCTTGCGTTTGAATTACACTTTATAATATGAATTTCAGATGCGTGATATCATTTGAGCTTCACAGCACCTCCTGAGAGATGGGTGCAGCATCATTTAACAGATGTTGAAATTCAGGTTCAAGAGTAATAATTTATCTAAGATGAGTGACTTAGCTGCAGAAGGACCAAAATCTGGGTCTTTTGACCTGTGGTCTTTCAAGTGTTCCTCACAATCCCATGAATTTGGGGTCCCATGAATTTGAGATAGAAGTATCTCACGTGTGTCCTGAAGAATATGCACATAAGCACATGTTGAGCTGAAAGAAATATTTGAGCAGAAGAGTGAATATCAGCTTTTCTTTGCTGTTTTTCCTCTTTCATCTCAAGTAGGGCAGTCCTCATTCCGTAGTTCACCATTCTACCTTGCCAGAAATGAAGTGGGTCTGAGAAGAAGGTGATTGAGCTAGCTTGCACATGCTCCAGCGATAGAGTGCGGTTTGCTTTTAGCTGTAGAAGAGATGCCAAGACATCCTGGAGTGCGTACATCAGTGATAGGCATGTCTGTACAGGAGAAAGCATCTCCCAAAATAGCATGGTGGGATCTCTCAGAATACTGCTGCTTGTGTAGAATGACCAGAAAATACCTAAAATTGAATGGGAACTTTTCAGAAATAGGAAGTGCAAATATGGGTTGGCAACGAGAAGGGAGTCTTTATTAAGCAGGAATTCCTACCACACAGCCTGGGTTTCTTATGAGGAAAAAAAGTTAATTCCAGTCAGTTAAGTATATAGCAAATTATTTTGTATGCTGTACTTTGCCCAGTAAAATGTTGGCATTCCGGAGCAGTGAAAACAAAATAGCTCTCCTCAGCCTCCCTTGGTTCCCTTTGACAGATATCCGCCTGGAAACCTGCTTCCTGAGGTATGAGGAGGAGGAGTGCACCCTGCCTATCGCTGGCCGCCACCGCATGGATGCCTGCTGCTGCTCTGTTGGGGCAGCCTGGGGTACCGAGGAATGTGAGGAGTGTCCTGTGAGAAATACCCCTGAGTATGACGAGCTCTGTCCCAGAGGACCCGGGTTTGCCACAAAAGAAATTACAAATGGAAAACCTTTCTTCAAAGGTACAATGTTTTCAATAGTTGACTGCTTTTCTTTTTAGACCAACAGGATGCATTTTTATGATTCCAGAACTTTACTTGATCATCTCAGCATGGATTTTTTTTTTTTACTTTCTGAATTATATAATTACCTTTGTGTAGAAACGTATAGACTTCTTTTTTTTTTTCCCCTGAGATTTTGGTCCAGGAAGCCCTGGGGGTTAAAATTGTTCTGTGTGGAAAGGTGGTTTCTAGATGGCCTTCTTAAATGTCTTTTAAGTAAATTCAAAGGCACTTGAATAATTTGTTTCGAAAGGCTGTGGCAATTCATTGCTGCTGAAGGACTTCATGTTCTTGAGATTTAATCTGCCAGTTCTGTCTCACATGGCATTAGGTAGAAATGAATTTGTATTTCCTGAGCTCTAGGTCATTCTTTGGAAAAGCTCCTGTAAGAGGAAACTCAGGTTACATGTTACACAAATGCAGAGTCTCCTAGCCTATGAGAAGCTCTTTAAATTATATTAATGAAATCTTAATGGTATGGAATATTGAGAAAATGTTTTTAAATAGTACAGATTATTTGCAAACAATTTAAATTATAAATTACATCTTTTAAAATTCTTTTATTTTTGGTATATCGAAGAAAGCATCAAAGAACATTAAATGAATATTTCATTCTACTACACATTCAACTGGTTGCTGTGGGACAGTTTATTCTAATAATCTTCTCTTCTAACTGCTTTAAGTACAGTAAATTAAACTTTATTCTAAACTAGGAGTTTAGAATATTTTATTCATTCATTCAGCAAATAGTTATAAAGTGTTTGCTATGTATCAGGCAATATTCTGGGCCCTAGAAGTCCAATAAACACACTCTTTGCTTCTCTAACAATGCTTTGTGGAATGTAGACGTTTAAAGGGCCAGAAATGTTTACAAAGTCATGTTTCTCATGGATCATCACACGTTCTTTGAAATGAGTATTGCCAAGACCTTAAGTCAAGACCTTCCAACCTTCTCGTTTAAAATGTTGGGTGCTGAGACCTCCTAACTGGCTGCTCATAAACTTTCCCCCCACATTTTATTTTTCTCGAAGATATCAATGAGTGCAAGATGATACCCAGCCTCTGCACCCACGGCAAGTGCAGAAACACCATTGGCAGCTTCAAGTGCAGGTGTGACAGTGGCTTTGCTCTCGATTCCGAAGAAAGGAACTGCACAGGTCAGTGCATGGGTCTCAAGGGGCTGGAGAGGGGACATCCGTTAAAATTCTTGATCTTCAACATACTGCCGTAAGAATTAAGGTTGTCCTGTTGCTCACTTGCTACCACTTGCTGTTTTTGTGCAGACATTGACGAATGCCGCATATCTCCTGACCTCTGTGGCCGAGGCCAGTGTGTGAACACCCCAGGGGACTTTGAATGCAAGTGCGACGAAGGCTATGAAAGTGGATTCATGATGATGAAGAACTGCATGGGTGAGTTTGTGGTCATTGCTCAGCACAGCAAGAGGAGTCCATGAAGCTTCGATGACTCAGGGCCTGTATCCCAGGTTCTCCCTGCCGCCCCAGTAGCAGGAACACCAGTGAGTCAGGAATCAGTCTGCAGCAGAGGGAGACTGGCAGGCCAAAGGAATGAGGGAATTCATGCTGTGGGGTTGTGGGTGACCTCGGAGGCCAGTTGTGGGTCCTTGAGAAGTGAGTTTAACACCTGGAATAGACACCCCAGATGAACAGAGAACAATTCAAACAGAAACTACAGCAGAGATCCCATTGCAGAGTTTCTTTCCAACATTTCTAGAAAAGGAGATTGATTAAGCTGGTTTAGCTGCCTTAGCTCTAGTTCCCTGGAAACAAAGTCTGAAATGGGGATTCTTGCAAAAGGTGATTTTTTTTTTTTTTTTGAGGGAGTGATCTCAGAAGGAACCTGTCAGGAAGTGAGGGGAGCAGGTTAGTGCAGGCGAGGAAGATACGCCATGAGTTTGGTTGCATTTTAGCCTTAGTCTGATCCTACAGGGAACTCTGGAGTGTGAATGGCAACAGAGTTGTCCCACCTTGAGACAGGGAGGTGAGGATTTTATACTCCCATGTCAGTTCAATCAGTTATTGGCCATGGGTGGTCCCCACATGGGACAGGGGTATAATCTCTCACCTCCCAGGCATTTCTGAGTGAGGTGGACAGCAGTTCTCCAAGAAGGGAGCTTGTGAGCCCTTAGCAGCCGGGACATGCAGCAACTGGGGGTTGGTGCTCTGCCCAGTAAAGGGGATCAGGACACTGCCACCATCTCCAGCACAGTCATTTCCATTTTGCAGATATCGACGAGTGTCAGAGAGATCCTCTCCTATGCCGAGGAGGCGTTTGCCTAAACACGGAGGGAAGTTTCCGCTGCGAGTGCCCGTCTGGTCATCAGCTGTCCCCCAACATCTCTGCATGTATTGGTAAGGAGCAAGACTGTCACACCACTTGCCTGTGGTCAGTCGTTTGACCCACATCTCCTCCACAGTCACAAACTTACATTTGGATGTTTGCTCTTCTTATTTTCTCAACAGACATCAACGAGTGTGAACTGAGTGCACACCTCTGCCCCAACGGCCGCTGTGTGAACCTCATAGGGAAGTATCAATGTGCCTGCAACCCCGGCTACCATTCAACTCCCGACAGGCTGTTTTGTGTTGGTAAGTTCTATATTTTATTTTATTTTATTTTATTTAGTCTCTTTCTAAAACACTCAAGCAAGGGACTCTGAGTTCTGTTTTCACCACTGTTTACTTTTACCTGATCTTTCTTGTTTCCCTGCAAGTAAAATTCTTTTTATAGTGGCTGCCAATCTTTCAATCTCACCTCCCTTATCTGTTTAAAGAACCAGTTAAATGAAGGACGTAGGATGTTGTAGCTCTAATAAGTATTATTTGACCCATGCTGTTTCGAATAGTGGACAGTGGCATATGCTTTATTTATGCATATGCTAAGTGATAACTAACTCAGTGCTCATTTGCTGCCTGGTAAATCACCAAGTGATAAATAACCACCTGAAATAAACTATACACAGTGAGCACTGTGGAAAAGACAAAAAAGCATAGGGGCAAATTTATGCCCGTTAAGTGGTTTAGATCAGCTAAAAGATTTCAAAGAATAACTGTTGGAAAGAAGACCATGGAATGTTCATATCTTACATTGAAAGAGAGACCATGTCTGGCACTCCTTAAAGATGGGTTTTTGTGGGACAAGCATTTTGCTTTGTGGTTGGCCCTCTGTAGGTTTAGTTGTGCTGCGAAGAGTGGCACAGAAAACCCTGTGGCTTTATTGTGCCCCAAGTCAAAGTGAAATGTGAAATCTGCCAGTTTTTGCCTGGTTTGGGGTTTATACCATGTGGAACTGCCAAGTCTCACATGGTTTCCACCCAAAACCATAAATCAGCCCAAATTCTTCTGAAACATGGCCCAGGACAACTCAGAACTCCAACTCAGGTTCTTGCAAAGGATTGGAACCTCAGAAATCACACTGAATTTCAAGTTTTTAACTGAATCTGTTACCAAGAGAATCTCACCCATGTGTCCATTATCATGACTGGGATATGTTCTCCCAACACCAAGTACTTCTGCATTGCAAGGGGCACGTCATGTATCATGCACTTGTTTGTCTGTCTCCCAGGCTGCAGTGTAATCATTATAAAGGCAGCAAGGGATAATGTCTGTCTCATCCACTATTAGATTCTCATGGTAGGTGTGTAGTTAATATTCATTAAAGGAATCAAACAGTGACTTCCAATTGCCATGAGTTGCTTTTTTTTTCCCCCTTTTCCTTGACTCATGCTTGGAAACCTTAAACATTTGCTCATAAACACAGAGGAGGGTGTCTTAGCCCATTTTTGTGATGCGTAACAGAATACCAGAGACTGGGCAATTTATAATGAACAGAAATGTATTGGCTCACAGTTTTAGAGGCTGGGAAGTCCAATATCAAGGTGCTAGCATCTAGCATGGGCCTTCTTGCTGCATTATCCTGGGGTGGGAGGTGAGAAGGTGAGAGAGCGCAAGAGGGGGCTGAACTTGCCCTTTTATAGTGGGTGGAGCCCTCATGGCCTAATTATCTCATAAAGGTCCCACCTCTTACTACTGTTACAATGGCAGTTAAATCTCCACGTGAGTTTTGGAGGGGACAGACATTCAAACCGTACCAGAAGGTGATATTAATTTCATTTCTTTCAGACATTGACGAATGCAGCATAATGAATGGTGGTTGTGAAACCTTCTGCACAAACTCTGAAGGCAGCTATGAATGCAGCTGTCAACCAGGATTTGCACTAATGCCTGACCAGAGATCATGCACTGGTGAGTAGGTTTTAGCCTTGTGTTGAAATTGCTCAATAACAGGTCCCTAAGTAGAGCGGTTCCTAGTTTGGAGTCAGACCAACTTGGGTTTAAATCTTTGCTTGTCATGTATTTTAACTTAACTTCATGTCCTTTATTGAGATACTGAGCAGCAGAATCCTTATCTATAAAATGGAGTTCTGCTCACCCATGTGAAAGAATATTTACAGAACTTTTAGCATAGTACTTGGCACATAATAATATTATGGAATATAAAATACATTATCCTTCATTGATCAGAATTTTAAAGAGTTTAATCTTTCGGCCTAATTCAGTGCTAGCCCAGGCATATTCCTTGCACGACAACATTGGCGTCACCTGAGAACTTGTTAAAAATGTAAAACTTCAGGCCCCATCCCAGATCTACTGAATCAGAAACTACTGGGGTGGATCCCAGTAATTCGTGTTTTCACAGTCCGTCCAAAAGGTTTGGATGGGTGCTGAAGTTTGAGAACCACTGCTCTAATTTACACTTCCTGTTGTACCCTGAGCTAGCAGAGCCGTGCAGCCAACTAGAGATGAGAAATGAAGTGGGTAATGTAGGTTTTGATTCTGGATTAGGTTAAGAGGAGAATTTGGCCTTAGGAACCAAAATTATTTTATCTGACCTAGAAAAATTTCCCTAAAAAAACTCTAGGTATAAATTTGACTATAAAAATTAATTGTTAAAAATAAATATTATTACTAAAAGTGCATCTAAGTAGAAATATTCTTATTTCAAGAAATTTTCACCTTAAAATAGCAGTAAAATAGATGATAGACCTTAAGCATTTATAATTTGACAATGAGAAAAACAAGATTCGTAATCATTTTTGAATGATAAACTCAATAAGAGATAAAATTTTTAATTTAATGATACACATTTAAGCAGGTCACTGTCCTTGAACAGTATATTGTGAATCTTGAAAATGGTTCTCCCTTTTTTTTACTGAGAATAACCTAATGGTATAATTTATGTAAAGCTTCATTTGGATTTGAGGGTTAATAACTTTATGCTAGTATGTTGAGTTTATTTGACTTGGGTCAGTTAATATTTTCTCACTGAATAATGGAACCAATATCAACAACATGTGGTTGTTGGTTTTATTCTTTGCAGACATCGACGAATGTGAAGATAATCCCAATATCTGTGATGGCGGTCAGTGTACAAATATACCTGGCGAGTACAGGTGCTTGTGTTATGATGGATTCATGGCATCTGAAGACATGAAGACTTGCGTAGGTAAGCAAAGAAGGCAGAATTTTCCATCTTGTCTGATTGTCTGGTTATTCACAAGCACTGTGAATTACATAATGGTTAGTTTGAATAGTAGAAGATGGATTCCATGAAAAAGTAAGAATGTTTAGGGGCACAGTACCCATATTTTAAAGCCAGCATTCAAAAAGCAACTTTCTTTTCACCATGATGTGATGCTCTTGTCATGTATGTTATGTGGACTGAGCTGACCATAGGTCAACTCCAGATGGACATTTCTTTTATGTCTATCCATTATTTCTATCCACATAACCCTTTTAAAATGCTTGACTAGAGGCAAGTAAAGTTTATCTCTGACAAGGATGCAGTAAACTCTAGAACTGATCATATTTGTTTTGGATAGTTTCTATTGCTATGCCTTCAAATTCGTTAAACTTCTGTAATATCTAATCTGCCTTTAATCCCATCCAGTGTACTTTTCATTCCAGATGTTGTAGTTTTCATCTTTATAAAAGTTTTATTTGGGTCTTTTTTCCTATCTTCTGTGTCTCTACTTAATAAGTTTAATCATTCCTCTAGTTTTTTGAACACCTGGACTACAGTTATAATAACTGTTTTCATGTCCTTATCTACTAATTCTATCATGTGTGTTAGTTGGGGGTCATTTCAGTAAATTGAGTTTCTTCCTCATTATGGGTAATATTTTCCTGCTTCATTGAATGTCTGGTAATTTTTTATTGGATGCCGGATACTGTAAATTTTGCCTTACTAGGTGTAAATATTTTTGTATTCCTAGAAATATTTTTGAGCTTTGTTTTGGAATACAGTTAAATTACTTGGAAACAAATTGATCCCTTTCAAAGTCTTGCTTTTAAGCTTTTAAGCAGCAGTTAGCCTAGGGCTAATTTTGCTCCATTACTGAGACAGATCCTTCTGGATATTTTACCCAATTCCCTGTGAATTATGAGGTTTTCCAGTCTGGCTGGTGGGGACAGGCACAATTCCAGGCCTTCTGTGAACTTTGAGGATTGTTCCCTCTAAATTCTTTTGGGTAGTGCTTTCCCCAGCCTCAAGTAGTTTGTTTCCTTGCACAAATGTGCTGATCACTACTCATCTGAGTACTGAGGAAGACCTTCAGCAGAGCTCTAGAGCTCTTTTGCTCTATGCAGCTCTCTTCTGTCCTTTGCTCTGCCCTGTGAACTCTAGCTACCTTGGCTTTTAAGGACTTCCAGATTCATCCCATCAACTCAGGAACACTGCCTGGTTCCATTCGGCGTCACTCTCCCCATGCCACGGCGTAAAACTCCCTCCACTCACTAATCTGGGGCAATTATAGAATTCACCTAGTTTGTTTTCTTTCTCTCAGGGATCACTGTGTTTTTTTTCTGCCTAATGTCCAATATCTAGAAAACCATTTTCTATATCTACTGTCCTTTTTTTAGTTGTTTTACACGGGAAAGTCATTTCAATCCCTGTTAGTCCATCTTGGCCAGAAGCAAGAGTCTAGAATTGATTATATTTATATCTTTATCACATTTATCTTCCAAAAACTTTTACTGAAAATTTGTGAAGTCCTAGAGATTAAAATGAATGTCATAAAAAATAATTTTTAATTTGGGAAAGAAGTGAAGTTTGTAACTACTTGCACTAAGACTACCGATTCATCTCTCCTTTCTTCCAAAATATGAAAACTAAATTGTTAGCATCATGCAGACTGAATTAAAATTTTCATCCTGCAACAGAGTATGCTGTTTTAAAGAGTTTTCTAGACTGTCACATAAACAAGCTCTAGACTCTGCCTGGAGTCAGTTTATTTGAGTACACGACCCACTGCTTGTGGGCCAGATAACAGGCAGTCTTCATGAGTGTCTGGCAATATACAAAGCAAATGTGAATTGGCCTCCTTAAATATAATATGGATAGTTTTTCTGAATAAAAACATTTTACTGTTTCTAATTTATTTGTCATAGATATTTTAATTCAGGGAAATATTATTCAATGATATCAAACAGTTACATGTATTAATAACATCTATTTTTTTTTTTTGCAGATGTCAATGAATGTGACCTGAATCCAAATATCTGCCTAAGTGGAACCTGTGAAAACACTAAAGGCTCCTTTATCTGCCACTGTGATATGGGCTATTCTGGCAAAAAAGGAAAAACTGGCTGTACAGGTGTGTTTTTTCAAATGGAACAATAAAATGTTAAGTGGTTTAGTGACTGGTATCATAATTATATATTAATAAAAGTTGTAAAACTATTAACATTTTAACTACATCATAAAGCACTTTGCATAATATCTTTTATTAATTTTGCGTCCACTTCTTTGAAGTTTGTCATACTTTATATTGGATTCAAGTTAAAGTTTTTTCTTTAACCTGCTTTTTTCTTTAACCAGTATGCCTGTGAAAAAAAATTAACACTGTAAATAACACATTTTTATGAGATTAAAATCAAATTTTCATATCAAAGTTGTGAACATGCTAATTATCAAACATTCATATTTCCTTTGTTAAAGAAAGCCTTTCCCAATAACCTCCTTTGCCAACACTTCTTTTAAAGCTTTATAACAAATTCCTCTTTAAAGAAACATATCCTATAATATAAACATATCCTGTATTTCATCAATTCTCACCAATCTTCCAGTTCCCTAAATCAGAGTGCTTTTGATATCTTAAGTTACGTTAGTCCAAAAAAGTTTTTATTCACGGGACTTAGCAAATCTTATAATGTGATGATTGACCCATTTGCAGTTTAGCTTGTCTAATACCAATAGCATATTAGAAAATATCTTCACAATGTTTGTAGGAGCTTGTCTTATTAAATAAGAAGAAGTTACTCTGTGGTAATGACATTGTTTTATAAGTGTTTAGTTGGTATTTTCAAGTATGAGGCAATGATATTAAGTATATGGAATGATATAATAAAGTTTTACCATAGTTACTTATGTTAATGTAACAGATCATGGCATATAACATAACTTAAAACATAATGTACACCAGGGTGAGCTTGAATTAGGTAACTATGATTTCTTTGTGAATAACAGATTTTAATCCCAAAAGCCAGTTTGGCAAGCCCTTGTGACCTAAACATTAAAATATTTGCAAATTGGCAATATGGTAAATGTGCAGATATTCCTCTTAATTATATCAACATATTGCAAAAAAACCCACCAAAATATATTTATTACTAATATTTTTCAAACTGGCCAATAATGCTAAGTTTCAGATTTATTGATAAGATAAGGGCAATACTATTACTGTTGGTTAAAAAATAACAGGACCTAGCTAATTCATGGAAAGAGGCATGAAGCTGGAATGTTTTCTTGCTCTCTGCTGTTCTGCACGTGAAGCCTGGCTGGGGGTCCATTCTGAAAAATGGCACGGTGTTTAAACTCCCAGTTCCCCATATAGCTTCTCAGGTACAAATGGTGCTTAGTTCTGTATCTCTATGGGTTCAAGCTTTGTTTTTAGATTCCAGCATAAATATAGGACTTGATAAGAGATGGTGGTCTGGCAGTAAGGAAGAGGAAGGTAGGATAATTGTATATTGTGTTTTACCTAATTGAGTATAATATCATTGTTTGGCTAAGCTGAGCTCCCTGAAATTCAACCCAGAGACAGTGATGCTTATGAAGGGAAAAGTTAATCTCATGAGACAGTCTTCATTCGCTATAAGAAAAAGGGTCTCTAGAATTCCATGCTCCAAATTCCAGCTAACTGGGGCACGCAGCAGCTGATTATTTTAGACCTCTTAACCATGAAGAAAGCTTAAATTTCCATGCTATAGTAATATAGTTTTAGGTAAATGAGGTATAATATATGTGACACCCTTGGAACAGTGCTGGTCAATAAATAGAAGCTGTAGTTGTTATATTAAATGAGACACAGACATATTGTGTGTAGAGGCTATTCTGATGAAATACCACTTCTAGCAAAAATTCTCTTCTGCTGTATACTGATATATGCTTGAAATCAGTTTACGGAAGGACAGTCTTACTCTGTATATTGAAAAGCTTGTTTTTCATAACTGAAGTTTTACAGATACTAAGACCGTGGTGACAAGAGCTATGCACTGTGTGTTAGATTACATTAAGAACAGTAGCCTTTTAGTAAATCACATGAACAGAAATGTAGATTTGAAGTCAAAGAAACACTCAGTCTTTTCCCAAGAGCTGATATCTCCTACCATTATTTTAGTTTGCAGCCTAAAATGATTTTTCAATTTTATAAAATCCAGCTAGCACTGTAGGAAGACTAGAGTTTCATATCCTTTTGATATCACAGTAGCATGACATATGATATTTTCATCTAGAGGAGTAGTACCCTGAATTATATTCCTAGTTCTTTCACTGGTTCATGATCTTGAACAAATCACCAGGGTGCCCTGCCGTTACTCAAATGTTCCCCTCGGGTAAGTAACACAGCCCTGACCTATGGAAGGAGGAGCTGCATTAGAGAGAGAAGAAAAAGAGATTCTCTGTTAATACTGTTATTAAAAACCAAGAGTATCACATTTGATTGGAAATGACTTAAACAAGCAGAAAGTTTGGTACACTTAAAAACAAGTTTTTGAAAATCTAGGCCAAAATATTTTTTTAAACCTATGTTACTAGGGCACTTTTAAGCCTGCTTTTAATTTAAAATTAGTGTCATTCACAGCTCAGAATACCATCGGGTTACCTTGGTGATGGTCACATTAAAGGCAAATGTTTGTAATGTTCCAGGCAACTAATGTAAATAGAGATATATATCTTGCCTAATTGGATAAGCAAGCCACACAGCAAATAACAGCAAGAACAGACCTGGAACTGTGTTTTGATAATAGATAAAAGAAATGTATCTACTTATTTATTTTGATAGATAGATTTTTTTTAAATGAGTACCCAGTAAAAGAATTATAAAAATATGTATGCTATTTCATAAGGAACAACTTGGTTTCATGAGAACTAAAAAAAAATGTCTTCTGGGCTCCATTACAGTTTTGTCTAAATATTTCAGCTCCCTGTCATTACTGATTGTTTCCATTTTAACAAATAAACATGTTTTTTTTACCCCAATCACTTTAGCAATGTTCAGAATCCACCCACTGACTTACATTCTCAGCCCACACAGATGCTAAGGCTTTCTTTTTACTCCTTAAGCTTTGTCCAAATTGTGGGTATTGCTGAGAGGAATGTTCGATTTAATGGAGAGAAAATGTACATTCGCTTGAAACCTAGAACATAGCTCTTCTATCCTTGGCTTAAGTGAACTGGATTATAATTTTTCTGTGACCAAATGTGAGGCTTCTGCTGCTCGCTGTACGTAATTATAATTAGACAACACATTGGAAGAAGAAGTCAGTATCCGTTGTGTGCCATCCTTGCTGGGCCCGGCTTTCCCAAGCTAATTTGTAAGACCTTACTTCCTATCGTGGGCTCACTTAGTCAGTGAATAAAACATACCATTAAGTACAGTAAAATCTGAATTGTGTTCAGTTAAAATAGCAGAGTTCCTGGATAATTCCATTTCTCAAACTATAGGATTCCTTTCACACGAGAAATGTTTCTGATGGGTCTTAGTCCATGGCAGAGAATCATATATTTCAACCACCAGCAGTCAGTGAGAATTTGTGTTCATTTCCTTCCAGTTTCTTATCACTGCTAATTCTCCTCCACTGGCTGTCAGCCTGTGAAAACTCCATGGGTGTTCAGTTAATAGTCTTGGCTCAAATGGGGATCCAAATTAAGAAATCCAAGTAGCCTTCACGTTTGGCCTCTCCATTCACTGTGACGCCCTCTTCCTCAATGCCTAATCAAGGAGTTTCTGCCGTGTGTCAGTTCTGCCAGATTAGGACCCACGTGACGGAAGCCCAGATGGCGGGGAAGTCAGGAGTTTGTGTGGGCGATACTGCCTCTCCCTGCATGACTGTAAAAGGCGGCCATCGCAGCTCAGAGGACAAGCCCGTCCTTGGATGGCAGACTCATGTGGGACATACCCAGAGCTTGTGCTCGGGGTCTACTCAGAACACACTCTTGGCCTTCAAGAAAGCCGTGCACATAGGACCTTTGAGTCTTCTCGATGGAGACTTTGTGGGGTTAAGGAGGTTGCAGTGTCAGCCTTAAATTTGAATTTCTTTGCTTTTCTTGGCTTGTGCCTATTCTTAATCTTAAAAAGGAATTTTCTGTCTGGAGCAAACTTGTGAGGGAAAGAGAACATTTGTACAGAAAGAGATGTTCTTGGCAAGCCTGTACCATGTTTCCTTCATATTATTGAAGAGTTTTTCAAGACAGTGTTTTTATTTGCTTGTTTTCTTTATGGCTCAGTTTCCCCTTCTGTTTGCTTTTATAATGAATTACAGTCCTAAGCCCAAGTCTGCCATGGAAACGATTAACGAATAGTGGTTGGCGCATGTATGCGCATACAGCCATGCGCAAAAACCTTTTATTCAGAGATCCCTTTTACACTCTATGACCACTGTAAGTCTTTCTAATTCACTTGTTACATACTGAGAGTGTGAAGCATTGAGATAATGACTTATACAAATATTCACAAAGTGGAGAATTGAATATGGGATCCTGAGTTACTCTCTCCTAGGACCCCAAAGCCCATGATACACTACAGCCTCTTGCAAACACAGTTTCTTTTCACCTTGAACGCATTGCAGTAAAATTGCAAATATTTTCTTGAATTAGAAATTTATATTAGCATATTATTGGTGGTTTTAAAAAAGGAGGGAGACGCTCCTTTTAAAAGAAATGGTAATTTTCTTAATTGCAGGATTAAATATGGAACGTGAAAACCATGTGAAAGTAAGGGTACCTTTGGGCATTAGAAAGTTGAAAAGAAAAAGATTACAGAATTACCAGATTAATAGGTTGTAATCATCTCTAAAAATTATGTCTAGTAGAGGAGATTAGTGACTATTTCTGTGTCTGTTAATATTCACCAATATGGTGAAAACTCTGTAAAACAAGACAGAATGAAGTCCCACTGTGACTCCGGAAATGAGCTCAGGTCGGCAGCTGTGGCCCACGGGAAAGAGTGCCAGTCAGCAGACAGGGAAACTGAGTTCCAGGGTGTCCTGGCTCTGCCCCTCACTGACTGTGGGGCCTGATCTCTGTCCTCAGAGAAACTGAGTATTGGGAAAGTGGAATTTTGAGTTCTTTCCACCTGACCCTGTAACATCTGGAGGCTTCGATACTTACACAATTGAAGCTCATTTTTTCCACCTAAGATGATTTGTCAGAGATCGTGCCAAATAAGAGAGAAATTAAGGCAGGACTCCACAAAAATGGTGATTTGTGTCATTAACTCTGAGGGGAGAGATTATCTGAGGAAGAAAGATGTGTCCACGGTCCTGCTTGGAGACACCTATAAAAATTCTGCAGAGTCTGTTAGGTTTGAGAAGGCTTACTTTCTTGAGTTCCGTGCCTACTTACCACTATTATCCTGGGGCTGGCCTTCCTCCTCATTTCCTTGGAATGTGCCATGCTCAATTATTCAGCTGGCTACAGCTCCCCGGTCACAAGTCTGAAGCTATGTGCCTCTCTTGACCTGCCACAATAACTCCATAGGTTCGTGTGGCTGCCAAGGTTACATTAAAATTCACCTATACAGGACGTTTTGATTGCAAGGACATTCTTCCAGGCTTGTTTCCATTTTATGATTATTAGTGATATTACAAGTTTTTTTGTAGGAGAAATCTATCATTGTTTTATTTTATGTTTGCTGTAGAAGTTATGAAGAAGCCAAAGATCCCGGGACCATTTCAGAACTTCAGATGGAACATTTGGCAGACAGCATGTTTCCAAACACTTTGAAATTATTTAATTGGGCTGCTTAAGTAAACAAAAGGGTAAACATGAATCACTTGCCCAGTTTCTTTTTCATGCCACTATTGAAGTGATCACTGGAAATTCTTGCAACACTTTGTATGTCCAAATTGTCCTTCTTGACCTAAATTTTGTGTTAGATATTGGTTTCCACATAATCATAGTATCAAAGCTAGGAGTTCTTGTTCTTAGTTTATGACAAAGTTGATTACAAGGGTAACCCATTATATAATGGTTGCTTTCAAGAAACCAAACATCTTTCACTTTATATTTTATATTCTTTTCTATAACAGTTTTATGTTATAGTGTCTATCTTGGCTAAATTTGAAATGAAATTTTAGGGATTGGAGAATTTTTTAGAATTTGAAGTCTTTTAGTAATGTGACCCTAATCTGGTACTCCTTGTAATCCAACAAAATCTCCACTGGATTGACTTTAGTATTATGTGAAATATATGAGAAAGCTTGGCACTCCAATGCACTAGGACTCTAAGAAGCTAGGAAAAAGGTGGTTCACATACTGCCTTAAGAAACATTTTCTGCAGTTGCTTGAATTAGCAATACCTAAAGCAAAGCTTTTATAGAAATAAAGCATAATTAAATATCAGTATCTTAAGTTTAAGATTAAGTATATTTAATATATAGAATATGATTCAAAAGTTTTCTAATATGTCCACAACGCTGTATTATTTTATCTACATAAGATGTGAAAACAGTGTGCATGACTGCTCTATAGATGACATTAAAAATATTGGTAATGGAAACATATGACCATGAGTGTTAATACCATAGAATATTAGAGACTCACTTTTTATGGTTTTCAGCTATAACAAGGTTCATTTTGCTTTGCAGTAACTGGACTCTGACATTAAAATGTGGAAAATAATTAGAGTTAATAATAGCAAGTACCGTCACATTGTTCTGTCTTTTTAAATTGAAATTTAACACTGTTCCATATATGTAAAGTTTATATGTGGATGCTAAACCAATCTATACTATACTGTAAGAAGTGTGAAGGTAAGTCATCTTTTGAATATTGCTAAGTTATTTTAAAGACCAAATAGAGATTTGCATTAAGTTTTTTTCTGAACTGCTGGTTATTTTTCCAGACATCAATGAATGTGAAATTGGAGCACACAACTGTGGCAGACACGCTGTATGTACCAACACAGCAGGAAGCTTCAAATGCAGCTGCAGTCCCGGGTGGATTGGAGATGGTGTTAAGTGCACCGGTGAGTTGGAAAATGACAGAGATTGCTTATCATGAACTACATAGGTTATAAATATGATATTCTGCAAAGTCAAATTTAATTTGTGTAATATTGATTTTAAGTGCCACACTCTCTGTTAATAATGATATAACCTTTTTCCTTAAGATTTGGATGAATGCTCCAATGGAACCCACATGTGCAGCCAACATGCAGACTGCAAGAATACCATGGGATCTTACCGCTGTCTCTGTAAGGAAGGATACACAGGCGATGGCTTCACTTGTACAGGTAGGCTCACGCTGGAAACAGCTGTGTAAACATCAGTTGGAGAAGCAAGGTGTTCCACATTTCTCAGACCGGCAATTCTTTTTTGAAGGCTGGGTCAGTTAAGAGAAAAGATTGGTTATTTGAGATTAGATTCCTGTGGAGTAAAAATTTGGAACCAGGTCAATTCGAAATTAAGGAGACCTCAGAAGCTAACACTCTCGCTGTCTCTCTTTCTCTCTGTATGTATGTATGTATATGTATATATATATCACACACACATCTGTATCACTGTATATAATGATGTCATTAGTTTAATACAAATAATTTTTTATTAATATATGCCTTAGCCTTTATATTTTTGTGCCTATTTCTCACCAATTACTTGTTTTCCATACCAAACACAAGAGTAAGCTTGCTGCAGGAAGCTATGTAAGAAAAAAGGTTCAATGTTCTGGATTAGGAGAACAGCAGTTATTAGTATTTATCTGAATAGCCATCGTCAACATTCCATATTGGTATAAGTAAGAATTTCATAACTGCTTTTTAAGGAATTCACTCACTTCCAGTTTTACAATATATTAATGAAATTTTCTTTTTGGCTCTAATTAAAAATCATAGAATTAAAATAAACTGCTACATATATTTAAATATATATGATTAGAGATGTGATTATATACATTATACAAATACATGTGCATGTATACATAGCACTTTTATGTCAGGGCTTTGGGATTAAATAAAATAGTGAGATCCATTACTTATTGGCTATTAAGTAGCATAGCTGCTCATATAACTTGATGCATTAATTTATCCTGAGCACTTTGCTCATACGAAGTCACTTAAGAACTAAAAAGGCTAAGGCCAATTAAGTCCTAAACCTGAAATTATTCTTAACTCGTTGAAAGTTTTATCATAGATGAAGTCATTTCTGCCTAACTCGGTGATGTTCTGTCACCATAAATTTCCCATTACTTCTGAGAATATATTCAAATTTCATGTATTAGGCATGGATGGTTGACATGTTTGATATTTAATGCCTGTGATCATTATGGAAACTAGATAGAGATTAAGCAGATGGAAATTTTTGGTCTCCTCCGTAGTTGCCATTCTAGTTCTTCTGCTACCCATCTGAAGTAAGCCTGGAACTTGAGAAATAAGCACAAACCACGACATGTTATTTCCTGTCATGCATATGCCCTCCCTGGATGACCTTTCTTGAACAGGTCTTCGTTTGAACAATTCGTTTGGTTTATTAATCATTTTACATCACTAGGCATAATTTAGCATTCAAGATTCTGAATCTGAGCCCCACATTCATTGCATATTCAACACTAGCATTCTAAAGAGAAAAACACATGAGTTTAAATTTGTCAGATAGAAGTTACGGTGAAATACTGCTACACTCAGGAAGTTGACATCATAAAAATTGTCAGACCTGAGGAATTGGAAAGCTCCGAACTGAGGAGGAGTAACATAGCTTCTGTTTCTTTCTGGCTGTAGACCTGGATGAGTGCTCTGAGAATCTGAATCTCTGTGGCAACGGCCAGTGCCTCAACGCCCCCGGAGGGTACCGCTGTGAATGCGACATGGGCTTCGTGCCCAGTGCTGACGGCAAAGCCTGCGAAGGTAACTAACTGATGGGGAACTGCTGGGAGCCTTGCAGGGCTTGATGAGATTAGATGATTTAGACATTCCTGATGCTTTTTTTAAAAAAAAGAAAAAAAACAAAACAGAGGTGTGTTCTGGCTTCACATCTAAGCTGGTCGGTTCAGTTTGTGGAGAGGTCAGGTCTCCAGCTGGACCATTCTCTTTGTGCAGAGAACAAGTCAACGCTCTGGCCACAAGCTGCACGTCCAGCCTTGGCCAGAGGATCTGCAATGGCAAACCCATTGGACATGGCTGAGGGAGGGTAACCAAGTGTGGTTGACTCAGTGAACCCTTTTGTCCCTGTTGGTGGGGAAAAGAACTCAAGGTGCAGGTCCCCTGATAATGTCCTCTTGGAGGATTATCTTTAAATAAGGAAAAAACAGTTTTTAAGCTCTGCTGTGGTTTGATTTCTAGAAATAAAAGCTTTAAAATAACAGCAGAGCAAATAGTCTTGTCTATATGTGGAATGATGTCCAGGGTACGCCTCACAGCGTTCTCTAAATATCTAACACATATGAACATGGAGCAGTCTTTTTACAAATTTGCTTAGTAGGGGACCCCTAGGGATAATGCCATATGTCATGGTGTCTCTCAGCTTAAGACTTTGTCTTTCTGGTAAGTGTTGGTTGTTCAGGCAGGAAAAGTCCTGGGAACCTGTTGCCCAAGTATGAATCCCATTAGGAAACACAAGATTCTTCTCTCTACCCATACTTACCAAATTTAAGCACAGTCTCTTTCATTGAAAAGAATTAATGACTACAGTGAACTAAGAAGATTTCAGTAGAAATAAACAAATGATAATGATTGTCAGCAGAAGTTTAAACAAGACCCTGATTAATGTATTAGCTGATAGTTGTTCCTTGTTAACAAGACACGAACTCAAAATCAGTCTTAAGCTATGGCATGTATACTAACTCCCTCATATATTTCTATGTAAATACTTCTCTTTGTTATGAAACCATTGGGTGTTCTTTACACTGTTTATATTAAATATGCAGAGTTTGATATAAAACTCCTCTGAGGCAAGAAACCAGATTATTCTCTTGATCATGTGTCAAATGCCTTGTTTACTTTTGTTACTCTGGATATCCAAGGAAAACAGGTACCGTGCCACCTCTGGTAACAAAAATAGTCGCAGTGAAAGTTTCGCTTCTCTCATTGCTATAAGGGAAGGTTTTGTTTGTTTGTTTGTTCTTAATATAAATCATCCCTGGCAGAGCGATCATGGCTATTTAAAGCTAGTCTCAAGCCTGAAAATGTGTCCACGTGTCAACTGCACAAGCAGGATGTTCACATGAGGCAGGTACAGAGGTCTGAAGAGGCATAGCGAACACACACCATAGTATTGGAGAACGGGGAATTATAAAACTAATTACAAAAGTTGCCACAAAGACTTAGTGGATTTTAAAATTTTAACTCACAATAAAAACAGTGAATATGTAGATTTTTTGTAAAAAACACAAAGAAATTAGTCTGAGGTGGCTTGTTTGGCTCTTACTTCACAAAAGTGATGTGACTTTCGTGAAACATCATAGATGAGTTACATGCCTACAGAATGCTTTGCCCACTGCTTGGCATGTAATAGGGACTGAGGAAATGAATCCTATCACCTATAAGGCTTCCCTGTGCATCTCAAATAATGAAAAAGTCTATAGGAGAAGAATCTAGATTGATGTCATGTAGTCTTTGTTTTCTTAATACTTAAATCAGTCACCTAATTATATCATCCAGGTTTTTTAGAAAAACATAAATTTACCTTCTCCCCTTTTTTCTCTCTCCCCCAAGATATCGATGAGTGCTCCCTTCCAAACATCTGTGTCTTTGGAACTTGCCACAACCTTCCCGGGCTGTTCCGCTGTGAGTGTGAGATAGGCTACGAACTGGACAGAAGTGGCGGGAACTGCACAGGTAAGACATCCATTTGCATTCACATTTGCTCCCAGGGGTCCCAGGGGTCCCGGCTGTTGGAGCCTCACTGGGACCACGCAAGGGTAGTCCACAGAGAACAAGAAAAGCAGAGGTGAAGTATTAGGAATCACAGAGTACATTTTCTCAGACCTGGAACTGATTGGATTTGAGGATGCAGAGGAAAGAGTCGAAGGCATTTGAAGGAGCAGCGTTTGTAGCCTTAGAATTGAGCTTGTGGCTACAGAGGAATGTCCTAGGTGTTCTCTAGCTATATAGCTTCCCAGCCATTCCCTTTTCTGCTTGGGTACATTTTCAGAGAGTTTCCTTTTGGAAGCCCTGTTCTGGGATCATGGGTTTTCTCCTCCTACTTTTCCATTGCGATACCCGCTCCTTCCCACCTCTGCCCTGCCAGTGGTCACCAGAGTACCTGTACTTAGAGCTCAGCCATCCATGTCTAGTGTATAAATCATCTTCTTGTCGAGCAAGGGACTCTCAGAGAACATTAAGAAAAAAAAGGTAGAAAATCTGTAGGTGCCCAGCAGACTGCCGCTCGGTTCTCTTTGGCACTGAGTTAAGACGTTGAAAGCCATTTGTAGTTCTCCTTCCTAGTCCACCCATCTGCTCAAGGATACTGAGGAAACAAGTTCCATTCTATATAAGCTCAGAATTTCAGAAAAAAATCTAGTCTTTTCAGCCACCTAAGCAAGCCAAGGCTCAGTGGCCCTCCAGATGAGGACCACCGACACCTCCCTGCAAATGCTCTGGGCTAGAGTATTCTTCCCAGCCACACACTCGTCCCTTGCTTTTCCTAAACATTGTTATGACTCCAGGCCAGGCCTCTACATGCCTCAGGAAGTCACCTCTCATGGACATACTCTCTCTTCAATGCTTCAGATTACTATTGACAGCATTCTGCCTGACCTCATTTCTGTTAGTCTGGCCCTGTGCAGAGGAGACCTGAGGAGAAGGTGTGGTACCCATTCCCCAGTGCTTCCTCTCAGAATCCATTTGTCCACTCTTGAGTATTTTATAAGTGTTTAAAACAGACAAAAGGATTGTACAGTTTGGAATTTTCCAAAAACCCATGTCCTAAATATCTGGAATTCTGTACATATTTTTGGAACAGAAACTGAGAGGGAAATCTTCAACCCAGCATCGATGATAGGAGAGAAACTCTTTGCCAGCCTAAAGAAACATGCTAAGCTTCATGCGTGTGTTGGCAGGGGGCGGAGGGAAGCAGCAAAAGTCATCTGCTCCTGAGGATTTCCTGGGACATCTTGCTCTAATTTGACAAAATAACAAGCCATACATATTAAATATATTTTCTTAAAACCTGTGTCTGAAGTTTTGGTTGACCCAGGTCATAACAGTGTTTTGCCTTCAGTTACCTTGCCTGGAATATTTTTTCCTAGTTACAAAGTTATATTTTATCTTGATAACAAATTTGAATGGTACATGTATTCCAGAGGAAAAAGACCAAAGACTATGACATATTTACTTCCTGAGGGGTTTTATTTCAGAAGTGGAAGACTGCATTTTTAGGTGTAATTATACATAGTAACTTAAAAATTCTTGTTTGGAGCCCTTGATTCAGTGCTACTGTGTTATGGTGAGGCCTGTCCTACATTGGCTCAGGTGATCATTCTGCCACTTGCTGTTTGGTTTTAGATGTTAATGAATGTCTGGATCCAACCACATGTATCAGTGGGAACTGCATCAACACTCCAGGCAGCTATACCTGTGATTGCCCGCCTGATTTTGAGCTGAATCCAACTCGAGTTGGCTGTGTTGGTAAGATCTTAAAAACTTTTCAGAGAAGCCTACTGTTTATTATTTTGAAAGCAGCATTGAACATTCCATCGTCAAGTTTTGCAGAAGTAATAATATAGAAATTTAGACATTTCCTAAATCTGGTTTACACTTTCAGATACCTTTTCTGTAGGAAAATACCCAGTACTATGTAATATCTGTGGGCACTTTTTAGTTCCTTAGTAAAAGTAAATTATGGTTTTTGAACAGTTTCTGACACAGGTTTGAATTTTCAACCCTCTAGTAGAAAGAATCTGCCTGACACTTTTTTGTTTGTGTATGGGAAATAGATACCCGCTCTGGAAATTGCTATTTGGATATTCGACCTCGAGGAGACAATGGAGATACAGCCTGTAGCAATGAAATTGGAGTTGGTGTTTCCAAGGCCTCCTGCTGCTGTTCTCTGGGTAAAGCCTGGGGTACTCCTTGCGAGCTGTGCCCTCCTGTGAACACATGTAAGTGGACATCCTCCTGTTTTTTATTATTCCAACTCAAGCCAGTTCTCCTTTCTAGATCCACAGAAGGGGAGCCACAGAAGGAGGGGGCTGCACTAGCCTCTACTCTTAGATCAGGGAAGGCAGACCAGTCCTCTCAGTCCCCTTGAGGGACTTCACTTCCAACCTGGAAGTCAGAAATGTCCCCTGTTGGCTTACACTAAAAACCCAGGTGATCTCCTTTCTATCTGAGTGAAAAACAGATAGCATTACTTTAAATGTATTCCAGGCTAGGTCAATTAGACCATATCACTTACCTTTCAGGGACACATTGATCTTTCCTCTTGTCATCTGTTGACTGGTTTTGAAATCTCTAGAACAGACTCACAGCATTTCTGGGTGGAAAATAAGCAATTAGTTAAGCAACTATGAAATGGAAGATCATTCCATTCTTGAAAGCTTTAGAATATAATTTGAAACACATAAATAATGTTTCCTTTAAAAAAAAAAGGCTTCCCATTTTTCTAAGTGGGTCTTGCAATATGATTCAGAGTCAGGTATAGCTTTTTTGGTGAAAGTCAGTGGCTCCTGCTTATAGGGTATATTGGGATAGGTACTGATTCTTTCCTTGCTGAAGGGTCATTTATTCATTTCTAAATATTTGTTGCCTACCTAGAGTCGGTGCTTGGGATGTGCAAAAATGAATTAGCCTAGATCTGGCCCTCCAGGAGTATGCAGCCATGTAGGCAAAATATGATCCAGACATAAGAGCTAGAATTCAATCTAGGCCTCAGAAAGAAAAGAAAGAAGAGCAGACACAGTGCCATGCTTGGTAGAAAGAGCACACCTGGTTCAAATTAGGACTCTACTGCTTGCCACCCATGTAACCTTGGGCAAATTACTTAGCATTCATGAAATACCTCATGGGATTAAATGAAATCATTCACACTGAGCACCCAGCACTGGGGTGAGTGCTCAGCAGGCCCCTCCCTCCCTCTTCCCTTCAGAAAGAGAAGTTGGTTCTACTTGGCAGAGGATGGTGACTTTGTGCATTTTTTAATTGGGCCTTCAAGAAAAGTATGACATGAAGAAAACTCAAAAAGAGTGCGTTGCGTGATGGCAGAAAGAGGAGAGGAGAAAAAGTAAAAGAGGAGGACAATTCATTTTAACCGATGTTGAAAGATGCAAACCAAAATATTTAATTGGAAGAGTCAACTCTATAGATTAATAATGATTAGCAAAGCAATAGCCATCTACTCTACCCGCAATCTAGATAAGAGTTAAAACTGGAAAACACACACACACACACACACACACACACACATACATACACACACACATTTATGTGTGTATACATATAATTTCAGAAAGCCAGGATAGGGATTATCAGATTCAGAAAGATGATGATGATTATGAGAGGACTGATGTTATAAATACTTACTAGGATGATGCAGTGGATTGAGTCATTCCTATTCACGTGTTCCTGTGTATATCACAGTGCTGGTATATGGCACAGCATGTAAATGAATGTTTTTGGGGGTGAAATACTTGGATGAAAAAATTAATGGAGGAAATCCAAGGACATTGTAGAAAGTTGTTCTCGGAGACCAGGAAAATCAGTATTGCCATCAGTAGAAACCGAGGGGCAAGAAAGATCATTGAGGAGAGAAGTGGGATGGGAACCAAGAGAGAACAGTTTTCCCTAAGGCTCTGTTTGAAAGCGTTTTCGAAACAGGCTGATTGAGATTATTAAGGGAAGTAAGGCTGAACAAAACGTAAAAATGGAGAAGGAATTTGTCAGAAAATAAAAAGGGAAAGAAAATCTTTAAAAAGGAATGGTGTTGGAAATAGTTCACAAGCACATAAGGCCAGAAGAGTAGTTGGACAGCTCAAAGACTGAGAACAGCGGCCTTACATTTGGCACATACAGTAAAAGCCACTTGAAAATGACAAGTGTACACAAAGATATTAGCTTGCTTCAGATGGGTAGAGGAACAGCTAAAGATTCCTAAAAATGAATGTTTTCCATTAGATATGTCAGTATTTCTCTTGAGGAGACTGTTTCTACAGATTTTTGATTCAAAAGAACTCAATTTGAATTTTTTGTTTCTATAGCTGAGTACAAAATTCTTTGTCCTGGAGGAGAAGGTTTTCGACCAAACCCTATCACTGTCATATTGGAAGGTAATTCTGTTTCCTTCATCTTAAAGTGCACACATTTTGAATTTCCTTGGGTTTATTTACAATACTGAAGAAATTCTTTTATTTTCATTCTGATAGATATTGACGAATGCCAGGAGCTTCCAGGGCTGTGCCAGGGAGGGAAATGTATCAACACCTTCGGTAGTTTCCAGTGTCGCTGTCCAACGGGTTACTACCTGAATGAAGATACGCGAGTGTGTGATGGTAAATGGCCCCCGTAGGATGATAAGTTCTTCCACATACTAAGAACTGACTTCAAAAACCAGCATACAGTGATCAGGAAAACTGGGAAGTTAGCAATGTAGCACAATGGTCTAAGCATGAACATAGGTAAATATGTCACACATGCGGCAGTTTGCACTAATGTTACTGAAATGATGTCATTTCCAATAAGACCTAAATCTCTCTCTTTCCCTGAGGAAAGTAAAGTTTTATTATGCTGGGCCATAGGCCCATTTATGCTTACAAAGGAGTTTTCCATGCTCTTCAGAAAAGCCATTTTCTATTAGAGTAGCACAGGTCCCATTTCAGTAAGTTCTGGGCTTCTCCTCTTACTCTTCACCACTTATCATCTGTACTAATGCATTTAAATGAGGTTCTCTTGGAAGGAGGCCCTTTGCTGTTATGGTATAAGTGGTGGCCGCTGTTCATCCTGTTTTACTGGATGGAGTATAATAAAGGTAGAGAACTTTGACAACTTTTAGGTTTCACAGCTCTTGGGCCAT
Source organism: Avahi laniger (assembly GCA_963575035.1). NCBI lineage: Eukaryota > Metazoa > Chordata > Mammalia > Primates > Indriidae > Avahi > Avahi laniger. The sequence goes on along the minus strand of CAUYSK010011903.1, from coordinate 68 downwards.
GGACCAAGGTGAGAGAGGTGGTTTTCATCTACATACAGGAATCACACACCTAGTCAGGGAAGAGACTT
>CAUYSK010011902.1:0-44148 GCA_963575035.1 Avahi laniger | reverse complement strand
ATATATAGAAAAAATTAGCCGGGCATGGTGGCTCATGCTTGTAGTCCCAGCTACTTGGGAGGCTGAGACAGTAGGATTGCTGGAGCCCAGGAGTTTGAGGTTGCTGTGAGCTAGGCTGATGCCACGGCACTCGCCCCAGGCGAGAAAGTGAGACTCTGTCTCAAAAAAAAAAAAAAAAAATCAATAACAACGTAAGAGAGGAAACAGCTAAACAAATTATGGTATTTAGTACAATGAAATTCTACGTAGCAGTTAAAATTAACTGACTGTACCTACATTAAAAATTACATAGAAATATTTCATCTGTGACACTGTTAAGTTTCAGAATAATATATAGAATGTGATACATTTTTTAAATTTAAGACCACATAAAAATAATACTATATATCATTTATGTGTACATGATATGTATCTATATACACACACACATATATATAGTAAAAGAATTAAAATCATGGCACAGGAAGTGATACCTCTCATTCAAAATAGTGTGTAATGCTGGACAGACAGAGGGAGATGAGATTGGGAAGGAATATAGTAGGATGCCAAGTTTATTTCTTAGGTTTTATTCCTTAACAAGCAAATGAAAACTAAAGCAAATATGGCTAAGTGGTAATATTTGTTAAAATTGCATGATTGGTAACTGAATATTTCTTTTATTTATTCTCCATACTTTTCAGTATGTTTGATATTTCATAATACTTTTTTAAAAATTAAGTAAAATTAAAAACCCAGATTCCCCCCAGATGGGATGACAGAAGACAGAAAATTAGTTGGGATTTAGGTATATAGCTGTAATTTTATAACATTTGCATGGCAACTGTAGAACAATAAATTGACGTTTGAATCATAAGAGATGGACTGCTTGTCACTTCTCGTTGTTCATCAATATTTTATTAATACTGTATCCCCATGATTGTCCTTTTGGGTAACAGAATGCTTCTGTTAATGTTTATCTTGTCCCTGCAGATGGGCAGTGTTATGAGTATAAGTGGATGGCCAGTGCTTGGAAGGGCTCTTCCCGAACAGTCTGGTGTCAAAGGTCAGATGGTGTAAATGTAACAGGTAAACCTCCAATTTCTCCTTGTTTTTCGAAAGTCTTCCCATAACACACATGTAATTAGTTAAAGAAAATAATGAAGGAAACTAAGATACTCTTTCAGTATTCAACATCTGGTTGGTATTCAGGGTTCCTGAGCTATATACCTGTCTGGTGACCAATAACAAATTATTTTATTTCATAATGTTTCAAATTTTCCCTCACCTAGCCCTGTTAGATATTAGTACTGGAACTTATTTAATTAAAATACTGTCTAACTCTAATAAATGCTTATTATACATAAATAATTTCCAGGTTATTTTTCCTCGAAATTTTATATATTAATAAGTCACTACATGCTAAGAAAAAAATCAATTTTTTTTTTACTGTTTCTGTTTCTGTGCCTTGAAGGCAATAAAATTACAGACTAAAAATATCACCGAGGGACGATGATTATACAAATCCAAATATCTTGCTTGAATTTAGAAATCTATGATTTAGAAGGTTTTTTTTAATTAACTAAGAGGGAAGATCTATTGGCAAATCTGAAACCCAGACTATCTGAGCAACTCACATACTGTGTCTCCATCCCCAAAATTATCTTATATCCAAAGAAGAAACCCAAAGGAAGAACTTTTTTTAAATTGTGCTTGACCTAAATATGCGTGCGAGGAACTACTATAATCTGCAATTGCGAAGAGTTTCTTTATCTGAGCCCAGTAGATGCAAGGGATCCCAAGGACCCCTTGAAAGGGGAAGAGACTGGGCTCCAGGTAGGTAGTGAACCACCCTACAAATGTCCTAGTAGGAAATGAAGGTCAGAACCAGAACCTCACCCCATGCACATGGACTTACTGCCTCTTCTTAAATAATTTCTTTTTATAGATCTAATCTACAGGAGTCGCCATAGTATAGCAGCAGCAGGAGTATTGACAGTTACCTGCTCTGGGGGACCTCCCAACTTGCTGTTGCATTTTGAACCTCCTGTGGGGAGAAAATGCAATGTGCATTTGGATGCCTCTGAGCGATGTCCATTTATAAATTTAACTTTAATATATGCAGTACTATAACAGGAGCAAGATCAATATTGTTTTTGAAAACTATCAATTTTTATATTGAATTTTAAATTACCTGGATTTATTGAAGCCTAATTACTTATTTCATCCCTATGGAGACCGGATCAGGATGTCAAATTGTATTCTTGTGAAGATACGATTTTATACATGAGAAAGCTGTATTAAGAAGTCCTTGATAATAGCAACTCCCAGGAGGACACTCACATAACAAAGAAAAGACAACTCCTAGAAAACCATTTTGTCCTCACAGTATTATTATTTGGGAGAAAAATCGGCCCCAACCACTCCACTCTAAGAAGTGTGGGGTAAGAAGAGCCCTGGACAGGGAAGCATGGACTTTCTGAACCAGGAGGTATTAATAGAGGTCATCCATTAAACTCAGAGATTAGAAATGAATGTCTCCGTTCTTCTTTAAACGATTCAGAGGCAATTTAACAGCTTCTTCTATGAGTTTGAATTTTTTTCCCAGATCTAAATAATATTTGTCTGCCTTTCTCCTATATGTTAAAAGCTCTTTTCCCACTGCAATTAGGGCTATTCCCTAATGCAAAGGTAAGTTAGATTTTATAGCAGCACAATTCACAATTTCGAAGATGCGGGAACAACCCAAGTGTCCATCAATACATGAATGGATTAATACAATGTGGTACATGTGTACCGTGGAGTACTATTCAGCTTTAAGAAAGAAGGGGATATAGCACCTCTTGTATTCTCCTGGAAAGAGCTGGAACACATTCTACTAAGTGAAGTGTCCCAAGAATGGAAAACAAGCACCACATGTACTCACCATCCAATTGGTATTAACTGATCAACACAAAATGCACATATAAGAATAAAATTTATTGGATGTCAGGCAGGGGGCAGGAGGGCGGGGGGAGAAGGCGACAGGTATATGCATACACAAAGAGTTCAATGCGCACCATCAGGGGGCATGGACACGCTTGAAGCTCAGACTTGGGGGAGAAGAGGGGCAAGGGGCAACATAAGTGACCTAAACATCTGTACCCCCATCATATGCTGAAATAAAAAAAAAGAAGTATAAGACCTATACAATAAATTTACAAAATATCATTGAAGGAAATTAAAGAAGATCTAAATAAATGATCTTTCACTTTCAAGAATCAGAAAACTTAATAGTGTTAAGATGGCAATATTTCCTAAAATAATCTATAGATTCAACACAATCTCTATCAAAATCTAAGCTGGTTTCCTTGTATAAATTGATAAGCTGATTCTAAAATCCATATGGAAATTCAAGGGACCCAAAACAGTAAACACAATCTTGAAAAACACAAAGTTGGAGAACACACCTTCCTGTTTCAAAATTACAAAGCTAAGGTAATAATAATAATGTGGTACTGAAATAAGGACAAATAAATGAATGGAATAAAATTGAGAGTCCAGAAATAAACTATAATATTTACTGTCAAATGATTTTCAACAGGGTGCCAAGAAAATTCAGTGAAGAATAAATAAATTTTTTTCAATGTATACTCTTTGGAGAACTGAATATCCATTTGCAAAATAATGAAGTTGGATCACTACCTCACACCATATAAAAATTGATTCAAAATTCATGAAAGACATAAATGTAAGAGCCAAAACTATAAAATTCTTAGAAGAAATCATTGAGGTAATGCTTCATGACCTTGCGTTGGACAATGGTTTCTTAGATATGATGCCAAGAGCACTAGCAACAAGAGAAAACAGATAAGGTGAACTTCATCAAAATCAAAATATTTTGTACTTCACTTTATCCCGAAGGTAAAAAGCTATCTCTCCCATGGAATGGGAAAAAATATTTGAAGATTATATATCTACAGTGGTCTTGTATCAAGAATATATTAAATATAAAGAACCCTTACAACTCAACAATAAAAAGGCAAATAACCCAAGTAACAAATGACAAAGGGTTTTTTAATAAATAAACATTTCTCCAAGGAAGATATAGAAATAATCAATAATCACATGAAAAGGTGCTCAACTTCATCAGGCATTAGGGAAAGGCAGACAAAAACCATAGTGAGATACCACTCCACACTGCTAGGATGGCTATAATCAAAAGACAGAAAATAACTACTTTTGGTGAGAATATGGAGAAACAGGAATCCTCGTACATGGATGGTGGGAATATAAGATGGGCATTCAGTCTGGAAAACAGTTTGGCAATTTCTCTAAAAGTTTAACATAAAGTTACCATGTGACTCCACAATTCTACTCCTAGGTTTACACCCAAGATAATTAAAAACATATGCTGTTCAAAAGCTTGTATAAAAATATCTGTAGTAGCATTATTCATAATAGACAAAATGTGGGGGAAAAACGAAGGATCCATCACCTTATGCATGGCTAAATAAAATGTAGTATATTCATACAATAGAATATTATTCAGCCTAAAAAAGAAGGAAATGCTTACACAGGTGGATGGACCTTGAAAACACGCTAAATGAAAGAAACCACATATTACAAAATATATGTAAACAGCTGTTAACACAAAAAGAGGACACATTTTGCATAATTCCATTTATATGAAATGTCCACTAAAGGCAGATCCAGATAGAAAGCAGATTTATGGTTGACAAAGACTGGAACACAGGGGCATGAACGGTGACTGTTTGTGAGGAAAGTGTTTCTTTGTGGAGTAAAGAAAATGTTCTAGAATTAGGTACTTACAATATTTCCACAGCTTTGTGAATATAGTAAATGTCACAGAATTGCGCACTTTGAAAGGGAGAATTTTATGATACATAAATTTAAAAAAACATTGGGAGGACCTGAAAGCTTAGTTATTAAGAGAAAAAATTAAAATAATTGGTTTTGTTAAAAAAACTGTATGTTTTATAATGGAAATAGGGAGGTAAATATGATGATGATGACAGTGATGATGATGACGATGATGATGACAACTAAGATCAGATAACCTTTACAACAACCCTATGAAACGGATAGTATTATTATCCCTGATTTTCTAAGAGCACCAGGCTTAGGGAGGCAAAGAAAACTGCTGAAAACTTCTCCAGAAAGAAGTAGCAAACAGAATTCCATCTTAGGTCTTTTGATTCCTTGATCACTAGCAGTAATAATGTCCCTACTATTAGGATCACATTTTACTGGCATAAAAAGACAAGTAGACAAATAACAGTCATCAAGTAAAAGAAGTCTGTACTGGAAAGAGCTGTGTGCAACGTGCTTTGAGAGCGAGCAACACTAAGGCTGATCACGAGTTTCCCAGGCAGAAATGACAGTTTCTTGTAAATATTTAGAGAAACTGAAGTACTGCAACGAGGATTTCAGACATTTTCTTGATTTTGTTTTTGGCTTCTAATCTCCCTCCTTACTACCTTAGCCTACTTCACTTTCCTGCTACATACAAACAGAGCTTGGCATAGGCAGTTTAGATACTATCTGAGCTCATTTAGGTTATTAAGTATGAAATGTCCATTTTCCTTAAGTGCTAAGTCTGACAGTTGATATCTCTGACATTTCACTTTGATATTTCTTGTTTCATTTTCATTGTGAAGGACAACTTCAGTCTTTCAAACACACATTTTGGCTTGTGATTATCTTTCAAATTTTTTTTAGAGAAATTTTTGTGAAACCATGGATAAGTAAAAAATTCGTGCTATTTTCAAATATGAGTTCCATCGTGGAACCAATGCAGCACAGACAGTTTGAAATTGATACAGAGTTGGGGAAGGATGTGGCTAATGAACACATAGTATAGTTGATGGTTTGATAAGTTCCGTTCTGGTGATTTTAATCTTGAAAACGAGCCACACAGGCAACCTGAGACCAAGGTGGATAATGATGAACTAAAAGTTGTAGTGGAAGCGAATCCATCTCGACCAAGGCATGAATTAGCAGCAAGGTTTGACATTACTATTCCAACAATATTGGACCATTTGAAACAAATCAGCAAGATAAAGAAGCTGGATAGATGGGTTCCACATGAATTAAACAATTGTCAGAAGAGAAATGGTCTCAAAGCTTGCCTTTCCTTGCTGTCATGACACAAAGGCAAACAATTTCTACACTGTATTGTTACATGTGATGAAAGATGGATTCTTTTTGACAATCACAAGCATTTGGCACAATGGTTGGATAAAGATGAAGTGCCAAAACACAGTCCAAAACCAAATACTTATCCAAAAAAGCTAATGGAGTCTGTCTAGTGGTCCAGCACTGGTATTATTCACTACAGCTTCATGAAACCTGGTCAATTGATTACAGTAAATGTCTACTGCAATCAATTGGATGAAATGATGAGGATGTTTGCCATTAAGCAGCTGAAATTGGTCTATAGAGACAGACCAATATTCTTGCAAGACAACACTCAACCACATGTCACAAAAAACGATGCTGCTCAAACTACAGAAGCCAGACTTGAAAACCCTCTGTCATCTACCGTATTCACCAAACCTTGCACCACCTAACTGCCATTTCTTCCTGGCTTTGGACCACTTCTTGCAAGGAGAAATATTCAATTCTCAACAAGCTGTGCAAACAAGCCTTTAGCAATTTCTTCACCACTTGCTCTGTAGGCTTCTTCGCTGACTGTTAAGATGGCAAAGGCGCAGACTTTGATTAATTGTACTGCTTCTTGTTTGAGATATATTAAACTGCACTTTTGATTTGAAATCAGACATATCATATTTAATGACCTAAATGATTAGCTGCCCCAACTATTCTAAGGTGGAATGATTTCTTACTCAGATTGATTTAAAGACTGTGTTTATATGCTTTGTACACAAGGCTTTAGAGGTCTGTCTTCTGAACATTTTGAACTCTTCAAGTTCTTGGTTGAAAGCATTTATTTAAACTCATTGTTGTACACCATCATTTGTAGCCTGTGCAATGTGCAACCATCACTACCCTGAACAAAATTTATGTAGACTGCTGTTAATCACTTAAGATGCTCAATACCGAGAATCTATAGAAGGACTAGTCACTGTCTCAGACACAGAAAGGAAAACATCACATTTCATTAATGATTTCTCTGATTAAATTTGTTGCAGACAGACAGAAGACAGAATTAGATCAGTAGTGAGATTACAGAGTAGCATAAGCAACGAGCAAGGAATTGAATTCTCAAATGTCACTTTGGAGAGAGGAAGCAGGATATACATGTCGCCTCTTAGTAGACTAATTAGGATAAACTAAACAGCATGTTCAAAAAGTTTATAGGATTGGCAAATAATGTTTTGGTAAGGACATTAGAAACCATTCAATGGCTATCATGATGATAATTTACAGCCGTGACAATTGTCTAGACAAGACCATTAAGACATTTCTGGTTCCAATTCTAATTTGAAACAAAGCTAGGCGTGTCATATTAAGTGTCCTGGTCTTGTGGCCTCCAACCACTGGCTGCAAATGTTAAATTCATTTGCTGTTTTTCCCAGAACAGCTAACAGAAGTGGGCAGGGGGCAGGAGAAAGGAATGAGTCAATTGTAAAGAAATGTGGATTCAAGCACAAAGCCTTAGGGAAGAAAAAAATTCCCTTCCTACACAGCAATGTTACCCAAACAGCAGGGTTCTCAGTTGGCCTGGTAGTGGAGGCCATCTAATAAACAGCCTGCGGGAAAAGAAAAGGTAGTGGTTTATTTTTTAAATTTTATTTAATTTTTAATTGACAAATAGTAATTGTATATATTCTTAGGGTACAGTGTGATGTTTTGATATATGTTCACAACGTGGAATGATTAAATCAGGCTAATTAACAAATCCATCACCTCACATTCTTATAACTTTTTGTGGTGAAAACATTTAAAATCTACTCTTTTAGCAATTTTTAAATATACAATGCATTATTATTTATTCTAGTCATCATTCTGTGCAAAACATCACTAAAGCTTCTTCCTCCTGTCTCACTGAAACTTTGTACCCTTTGATCAACATATCCTCTTTCCCACTCACCCCCTTTTCCCAGCCTCTTTTCAAAGGTAAACCATTGGTGGAGAATAGCATCATGGTTACCAGTGGTTTATCTCTGAAGAGTCCACACCTGAGCACAGACTTCCTTTCTCCTGCCTTTACAGTGAAACCTTAAAACAGGGTGGACACTAAGTGATCTCAATGGTTAAGAGAAAAAATAAAAAGGAAAAACCTATTTCTGTGAGTGGTATCTACTAGGATGGTTTTTGGGATCACAGTTATGGATATTCCATTGGAAGAACAGGTATCCATTTGCATTTGATAGCAAATTAACCTCATTTAGTTTTCCTATTGAAGTTTTATTACATGCTCTCGAAACCAATGACTTCTTAACATTTCTCTTTTTAGTACTTTACAGTGGATAGCAAGTCAAAGTAAGGGATGGAACATTTCGGAATCACATGTAGGGTACAGTTTCAAGATCCACAGCCTCACTCCTCCACCTGCAGCAAGAGCTACTGCCCTGGATGCAGGGGTGTATTGGAGGGTGTTCTGGCCTAGAGAGAGCAATGTGAGTTCTCGGTAGAGCTCTGCTTTTTCCTGAGACTGTGGTCAAGTAACTCTACTTTCTTGGCCCTCGGTTTCTTTATCAGTAAAAGGAGGAAGGTAAACTAGTTGGGCTCTCTTGTGTCTTTAAATTCTGCGATTTTAGATTCCCCTCCCAGGTGAAATAAATTTCTCAATTCCTTTTACAATGAAAAAATAAGTAAAATATATTTATGTATTTACACATAAATATATAATTATATATAATTAGGCAAATGATATCTATTTATATGTAATTATATATAAATACATATCATAACACACATAGATACAAACAAAATATATTGCGATGAAAAGTGTTTTGAAACAGTCTCCAAATAGCCCATCCAAAGTGGTTTTAGATCATTGCAGAATTATTTTAGGGTTCTCAGCCTCATGGTACACAATAGCCCACTCCTGATTCAAGGTGGCATTTATCAATGGGAAACCTCTAAAGAGAAAACAACCAAAAACTTGAAACAAGATATCTTAATATTAATAGAAATGGCCTTATATATCACAGTGAAATCAAGTTTTCTTCTCCCATTCTCTAGCCATAGTCCTCTCTTTATCTGGCACCAACTCCTTCCTTCTCCTCCAGTTTTGTCCTTCCCACCTTTACTCAGAGTCATCACCTGCTGATTCTCAAACTCCCTTCCAATGTGGTTTTCCTGTACCATATGCATTTGAGGTCGATTCTTGCAGCTGAAGCATCAAACAAGGACGCTTGCTTTGGACACCAACAGGAGTCAAGGCACAGAGTTGGAATGGAATCAATGGAATAAACCACAGTCTCCTGAGGCTGAAGGTCTGCTGTCCCAACTGGAAAAGGAAGCTAGACTACAACACTATGCAAAGTGTCTTCCGACTGCACAATTCTACGACAAGCCAATGTGAAATATAATGGTTGAACTTTATTGGTAGCCTCCTAGAGAGGATGATCCAGCCACGGTTAATGATTTAAAAAGTGGACATTTTAGGCATATGGACTTTCTGCTTCTACAAAAATTATATTCTATTGGCAGCTGCCTATTCTTAAAATTGCCTTTAGGAAGTCATAGGAAATAGAAGTGCATAATGGAGCCAGGCGATTCATGCTAAAATTGAACAGGCCATACTTCTGAGTGGGAAATAAGGATGTGGTAATTTCATTCTTTCCTTCTGAGGACCAGAGAAAATTTCTGCTCCACTTGACAAATTCTATATCCTTTTGGACATTTTAATATTGCACTTGGAATTGATTGTAATTTAAATACTGAGAGGAAAATCTGCCAAAATGATTTGATTAATCAAATTCTTTAAAGAATCATTAAAATACCAACCTGTGGGATGAGTGGAGACTTTCAACCCTTGGTCACTGCCTTCCTCATGTAGTATATGACACAGCTTAGAGACACCCTCAGCCTTTCCATGGGGCTTAAATGTTTAAGTTCACTGAGAAAATGGAAAGGGCTTACTCCTCACTGTTTGCCAAACTCTAAAACTAAGACGGCCTCAGTGAAGTCCCAAATTATCCTCTTACATCTAAATGTCACAGTGGCAATAAAGATCCTGCAATAGACAAAGAACTGGCTCAAGCTGATATAAATCAGAACATGAAACACTATTATTCCACCATTACCTAGCCTTTAAGGTTTGTAAAGATGTGTAGGTGGTTCTCAGTTGTATTGTCTTTGTCATGAGTCACCTAATATTGCATCCTAATAGAAATCGTCCATCCAAACTAAAATCTGTTCACAGAGAAGGTTGTATTGGTTGCTTCTTAGTTAAAACAGTCTAGTTAATAGAGCATTTTACTTCCAGGGAATTAAAACACTTCCAGACAATATATTATCTTTTAAAATCTTCTACCACTTTACCTCTAAGAACAGTTGGGATAAAAAAACTAACATTTCATGAGTGTTTTCTAAATGCTAGGTCCTGAACTAAGATGAGCTTTATATGGATTATTTATCTTCAGAAAAATCCAATGAAATAGGTACTTTTATGACTTGATGAAGATAAACGTCTTTTCCAGGTAGCAAAGCTAGTTAGAAGTGGACCTAGAACCTCAATCCCTAACAATAAACTGAATAAATTCATTATCAAGTCCTTCAAAGGTGTCCTTCTATCCAGCCTCCTTTCTTTCCTATTTTCCCATAGGCATTTTATGACTGGAGGGTACAAAAGTCCTGTAATCCATCTCTCTGACTCCAGGCTGTGATCCATTCCACAGGCAGTCTCCACCCTAATCTTCCTAAACTGTTGGTTTTATCATGCACCACACTATATTCATTCATGTAATCCAATCCTTCAAAACAATCCAAACCTTCCATGTTCACATGCCCTCCACATTCAGACTCTGTGTATGGAAACAATATATCTTATTATTTCCATTTTAAAACCTTGAGTAAGGTGTTTTCTTCCTCTTTCTCAATATGCCACACTCTAGACCTCAGTGTGTGCTCGTCTCCCTACGTGGGATCCCCTTTCCTCCTGCACTGCCCAAGGCTCTCCTCAAGCCCCACTTTTTCCATGCAAACTTTCCACAGTATTGACTGCTTATATTGCACTCCGTGGTTTAAAAAAAGAATTTATGTTGTAATAGAAAGACCACCAGGCTTAGAATCTAGAGACCAGTGCTAAAATCCTATTTTGTTTTCAATTTTACATAGCATCGTGTAGCCTCAGTGTTTTCATCTGTGATGTGGAATCATTACTATCTGCCTCCTAGGGCTGCTATAGGGATTAAATGGAATTATGAATACACACACACACACACACACACACATATATATGTATATGCTTATATATGTACAATTTTATATATGTACATGTGCATGATTTCATTTAATCCTTATACAATATTTATACATGAATTTATTTACATATGCAAATAATTTTGTACATACACATATAATGGGTTTGAAAACTATAAAATGCTCTAAAGAGATAAAGAATCATTCCTGTTGCTTAACTGGTTTATTATATATGTATATCTTGCTTCCTGTGCTACATTTTGGATTCCTCAACAGTAGCAATATTTTTTGTTGATATTGTTTTCTTTCTCAGGTTCTAACAGTGTTGTATACTATGAAAAATGCTCAGCATCCACTTGATTAAGAATTTTTTGAAGACCCCTAGGGAAAAATCATTATTCCTACATTATACATTAGAAAAATGTAAAGGCTAAAGAAATGCATCAGAGAGTAGACAGACAACTAGCCTCGGGAAATGCAGATCTCCTAATTCTCATTTGACATTTTTTTTCAACGAGGCTGTTCTGTCAGCATTTTCCTTGATGAATTGGACTTCATTTTTACTAATGACATTCAGAGAATGTACTCACTGTGGATAGCACCATGTGGGTGGAGTGTCAACTACATTTTGAGGGTGTCATTGCAACTCAAAACAAGCCAGACAACTTGAAGATGTGGACAGACATAAACAACAGCACTGAGAAGACCACACATTTTTTTTAAAAAAAAGAGCTAATGTCTTATTTATCAAAAGCCTCTTTGGGAAAAGTTTAAAATGGGAATGCTAAAATTTAAGATCTAGTGGATAATCTCTTTAAGCTAGTAAATATTACTTAGCTGCCTTTGAATCCATCTTTATCTTAAAATCCCTCAACATGACAAGCGTAGGGAATACAGAGAGAGTTGGAAGATGATTAAAAAGGTGCCCACGGGATCAGTAAAATATACCAGTGAATATGTACATCTCAAGGGAAAAGCGAAAGAGAAAATGACCTCACTGTACAAAAGAAAGCAGCTACCATCTTTTTCAAATCCCTCCAAAAGCTTTCCGCATTCTCTAAGAAGAGAGATTGGCTGAAAAAATTCTCTGAGGTATAAATAAGAACCTTAATTCTTCTATTGTTTCACCGAAAATCCTTTCTAGGGCAGCCGATGAAATCTCTCTTGAATACGTGTCTGATTCTTTAGCAGGCGTTTAGAGGACACTAATCTTGGATGGTGCAGAAGTTGAATGACGAGCTATTGAGCATGATGTATAAGACAAAGCAGAGAGGATAGTGGGGCAAATGTCTGAAAAAATATTGAGCTAGCACTGTCGTGATCTGCAGCTGAAGAGATTACTGATGGACAAATACCCAGAGAGAAGCAAGGATTGAAAATGAAGGAGTAGCACCCCATTCCTGTGACTGGTGAAGGACAGGTGAACAGCCTTGCTCCTATAAGCCAGCACCCCAGGAAATGGTATCAGGTTTTCCTTCAGGGACAGTTCAGAGCCTGTAAAGGCTGCAGACATTGATTAGCAGAGACGTGAGGAAGTTGATAACTCTTGTTCTCAATCACCTGCAAGAAAGGAGACTCATTAGCCAGAAGCAAGGTTGGGATTCTACAGACGGGGAGGAGATGGGAGTGACGGCCAGAGGGCAGAAGGAGAAAGTACAAAATGTCTTGAATCGACACTCATCTGTGTTAGTATTACATGAAAGGCATTCTGTTTATGCCAGATTATATTCTGCTCTATTGGGAAAAATTTCCTTGTTAGCTGTTTCACAGAATTAAACTTTCTCATTCTGGTAGTATAGTTGTTGCTGCCTTTATAAGCTCCATAATGTAAGGGCATGCTTACCTTAGAAAACATCAGATCACCAGCTGTGGTTAGAGTTATTGTTTTTCACTTTTCTTTCCAGACCTTCAAAAGCATTTGCAGAGAAATGCTATCCTTAAGTAGGAGACAATTTGGCAAAACCTCTCCTAAATTCCATGATATTATTCTGACCACCAGCAAGAAAGGGGCTCAGACTCTCGGAACCCTGCAGTGCTGGTAGGTTTTTAATGCCCTGTCCAAAGTTATCCAAGAGGTAGAGATTGGGCCAAGTGCCTACAGGCCTTCTTATCAGTGCTTTGGAGGCAGTGCTGACCCAAATGTTCACCGTTAGTGCTGATAAGTGACAAGCAGATCAGGACTTCCCTAGGTCCCTCCAAGACAAAGTTAGGCATGGAAGGTAGGGGGCCCCATTCCAGTAGTTACGAGGAGCCGCAGCCAAAATCATCCAAAACAAATTCTACTTCAGTTTGATGTTTTAGTACAACCCATGCTTTTCTTTGTTTCGATAGCAGTATATTTGCCTTCTGAATTGTGTTCTGCTCATGCAAATATTGTAAGAAATTATTAATATAATAGTTTGCATCTCCCAAGTACATATCAGCAACTAATGATGTGAGGCAGCCCCCAAAAGAACTGAGCAGTAACAAAGGAGAATCTGCTTTTTAAAAACGTATTTATAAATCTCAAATTCAGCCATGTATGTGCAGACTTTCTGGTATAATTTCAATAAAAAATAATAAAATCCTGAGTAACTCCGGGAAGATATTAGAGCAGCTATAGAGTCATTGTCTCTAGGGAGAGGCACCCGGTGGCCCAGGGACAGGCAGGCAAAGGGGGCTTCTTTTCCCTTATGTGCTCTGGTTATGATTTAGTCACATGTACCTATCGCCGCTTTGAAAGTAAATCACATAATACTGATCTTAATACAAAACAAGGCCAATAAGAGGACATTAGTGGAATTAAATTATGTTTATTATATGTAAAAACTATAAGTCTCTTATCTGGGATACTTCTATTAAGAAAAAATAAAATTCTATCAAGACAGCTAATTTTAGGCCAGGCGCGGTGGCTCACGCCTGTAATCCTAGGTCTCTGGGAGGCCGAGGCGGGCGAATTGTTTGAGCTCAGGAGTTCGAGACCAATCTGATGCAAGAGCAAGACCCCGTCTCTACTAAAATTAGAAAGAAATTAATTGGACAACTAAAAATATATATAGAAAACAAAAATTAGCCGGGCATGGTGGCGCATGCCTGTAGTGCCAGCTACTCGGGAGGCTGAGGCAGAAGGATCGCTTGAGCCCAGGAGTTTGAGGTTGCTGTGAGCTAGGATGATGCCACGGCACTCACTCTAGCCCGGGCAACACAATTGAGACTCTGTCTCAAAAAAAAAAAAAAAAAAAAGACAGCTAATTTTAAACATTTTCTACTTTGCTTTTAAGTGTACTTCATGGAGTCTAATTTTTTATTGTGGAATGAGGCTGCAATTCCAAATTTTTTTTTCTCCTGCTTAACATGTTTGGACACCAGTTCGCATTGGGGCAAATATAATGTAACTCAAGGAGACCATTCACGCCTCCCTCCACTAAAGTTCGACTCTACAATTGGAAACAACTGCTAATAAAAGCCTAATTGTTACCTACTGTGCACTCTTCACTTAATTAGATAAGTGGCTTCTGTCAGAACAAGCAGCTTAGCTATGCTCAGTGGAAAAGGCTATATGATCAGATGCTGCAGATGGGTGAGGTCTCCAGTCTTGTAGAACAACATGGATTTTTGATTCTGTGCTCCAATTAAAACTTTTAAACTAGCACAGTGCAAATTGAATCCGCAGCAACAATACCCAAAATTTGTGATTTGACTCAGCTTTCAGATTCAGTCAGGTTTCAGGGCACCCAGATGAAACGGGGGGATGCGCGGTTTGTGTTCAGAACTCTGCTCTCTGGTTCACTTCAGCCAAGCTTGTCTGGGCCCTCACAGTATCTTGTAGCTCCTCAAAAACTCCTTGTCCTTAGCCCACTTGGGTCCATTTTTCTAGGAGGAACACCCCCCCTCCCCATACTCTTCTTCTCCCATTGCAAATATCTCGGTTAAGATTTGGGATGGATGAACTGAACAACCTCATCTCCCACCAGCACAACCCACCTCCACCCCCGTCTCTGTGCCAAGCCTCACATTCGTGGCCACAGAAGCGTAGGAGTCAGGAGAGAGAGCAGGCTGGGCATGGCACCATCCCTACATGGCTGGTGCAGGCGCAAGTACTTTTATTTAGTTGGGGGGAAGAATATTTATAATAAAATCTAGGGCAGGAAAGGGACAAATGTCCAATATTATTACCACAAGGCACAAAATTAAAGTCATGTCAACACGAGGAGATAAAACAGATTAATGCGAGAGTGTCCTATAAAAAGAGATAAAATGTCTTGGTACAAGTTAGGCTGATTTTGTACTTCAGGGAAAAACTGGTGCAAATCAAAGTGGAAGTGTTCACCTTCTCTAGAGCTGCACCCACCCCGTCTTGAAGACAGTAGCCAAGAATAGCTTTCTTCTCTCCTGCTTACACAGCCAGCGGAAACTGAGAGAAGGGCTTTCACACGTGGCATAAGTGTATACAAATGTGTGTGTGCATATAAATGCACATGCGTTAACTCAAGTGAGTTGTGTAATCTCTATGAGCTTTGGTTTTTCCATCTATAAATAGAAATTGTTTCTAATACCAAACTTACAGAATTGACAGAAGGACGAAATGAGATGATAAATGTGAAATGTTTAACATAAAACAAGGCCCGTGCGCGCGCGTGTGCACACACACACACACACACACACACAAACTCAATAGTAACTATTACTATTATACATAGTCAATGAAATTACCTGGATATATTGTATGTGGACATTAGACATGTAATATATATTGTTATACAAAATATAACATATGGTCTCTGATCTCAATTTGCCTTCAAAAGGCAGAGGGGGAGGAATTTATAAGCCACAGGAAGAACTGATAACCCGGAATTTATTCTCCAAAGGGAAAGAGTCCCCCCAAATAGAGGACACCATTGGAAAGGGCATAAATTTTCTTCAAAAAAGAAAGAGAAACATGAAAACACGTTGCCATCTCTCCCTCAAGTAGAGAGGGGGAGAGACATAAAGAAACCTCCACAAATAAACTGCTTAAACTTCCCTTGTAATCAAGTGAAAGAAAAAACTTATGAAGCATATTCAAAATGAGAAGTTAAAAGCGGGTATCTGGCAAGCAGGGACTGGCACACTTGTACTGCAAGCTGGGAGGATCGTCACCCACGAGAATGCCCAATTAGGGGACATGGACTCATCCCTCAAATTTTACCTCCCCCAGAAAGTAGCTAAATAACCTCCCTGTGGTGAAGAACTGCAATAGGTTACTACTATAAGGCTTACAAGATAAACTCATTTAGGTGTTGGGATGAAAACAAAACATTTAACTAATTCACACCAGTCAAACTTCAAAACACATCAAACTTTGAAACACACCACACATACACACACACACACACACACACACACACACACACACACACACACACGGCTGGATACTGTATGTCTTTTCAAAGAGGATGGAGTTAGACCAAAAGAATAAGTATTTTCTGTAATTTTAGGAAACATTGGACAAATATTTGGGGCATTGTCTCATCTTAAATCATATCATTGACTACCTAAATGTCAATAATTTGTAACAAGCTATATTTGTTGGCAGAAACAAATCCTCCTTCAAACATCTTGGATTTAACATTTTCTTAATTCAGTTAATGCAAAGACCTTTGAGAAACCACTTTACACCTCTAAATCTCTAAACTGAAGAAAATTGTCAGAAGATAGTCAACAAAGAAAGCCAGATTTGAAAACAAGCAAATCAACCTCTTTCCAGGCTTATCGAAAAAGGAGGGGAGGCAGGCTCTAAATTATTTTAGTAAACTTCAATGAAAAAAAAAAAAAAGGAGGAATCAAAGTATCTGAAAAGCATTGGAGAAATGCTGGTCTAGAAAATAGCAAGGGCATCATTTTAACAAGTTTTGTAATATTTCTTCTTAAGAAACAAGGAAGGGTCAGTTTTTATTAACAACAACAACAAAAAAGGATTCATAGACTTAGAACGTCTTTCAAATATTATTGAAACATTCAAAACATTCATATTCTTATGAAAATCCAATGTATATAAAACTCTTAAAAACATCTATACTAAAAGAATGTTTGAAGTCACCTACCCCAAACATTGCATTTTTCTAATTACAATAGAGAAGTTAAGAGTGGAATGACCTGATCATAG
This sequence comes from Avahi laniger, assembly GCA_963575035.1. Classification (NCBI taxonomy): domain Eukaryota; kingdom Metazoa; phylum Chordata; class Mammalia; order Primates; family Indriidae; genus Avahi; species Avahi laniger. Next base: position 26,711 of record CAUYSK010011902.1, on the reverse strand, counting down.
CCACACAGTGAATAGTGACTTTTCTTATCCAGTGACAGAAGAAGCCAGCTCCTCTGTCTATACTACTTTCCACTGAACCATTTCAACTCAGAAATCGGTAGAGTACAAAGTTAACAAAATTTTCTTTGATGGGATTGTGCCTTTGATTTAGGGCAAAGAAAAATGTGTTTTCCTGTTAATTTTTTCTAGACCCTCTCACTTCATTAAAACTTTAATTTCCAAGGTGAGTTATCCAAGATAAGTTCCAAGGTTAATAGAGCATTTGAAAAACATAAAAGTTATCCCTCCTCATCTAGCTGAGTTAACACACAGCCATTCTTACAGCAGTGCCAGTAAGAGGTTTGCAGGGGAAAGACAGGACCACCAGACTTGAATCTGTCTTCCTTTACCATCCAACATGTAATCAGAAACCAGTGCTGGCAAGCACTTTGAGATCCAGGAATGTGATAAAACACATATCAAGTATCACTCATTTAAAAATAAAAATCCTGTATGTTCCAGAGTGTTTGTGTTGTTTGTGTTGCTCCTTTATTTTCTAATTTTCATATCTCTGGAGTCACAGTACATGACATCATTCTTCCATGAAAACAGTAATTAAAGCTTTTAAATATACATATTAGCAGATCACACACTCCTATCAGTTTATCTTGTGAATATCATAAATACCATGCACACAACAGATGGAAATGGCATAAACAGAAAAAGTCTGCATTATTCATGAACTGTAGTTCACTTTTCCCTTGGCTCCCTGCTATTAAGGGATATGTGTGCTTGGGTATATGTTCCCTGTTAGGAACCGAATCTTTAACTACAACATAGTTTTTACTGAGGCATTTTAAATGTGAGGATTATTAAATTATCAAATTTGGATATATTGCACACTTGAGTCTATCCTACCTCGCACATGGGAATGAAAGGAGATAATCCACAGCGTAATCAAAATATTATTGACTCATTAGTGAAAAATCAAGGAGAGTATTTATCAAGGGTAGGTCACATTTTCAACAGCTGTCATTCCGTTAAATATTTCATACCACAAACACCACAACAAAGATACTACCAAAAATAACCATAGTAAGTGAAATAGGCCCACTCCATCATTGCTATTCAAAATAGTGATTTTCTTTTTTTACTCTCGTCAGCAGAATTACACGCAAGATGTGCAATTTAATGAATGGGTGTTTTACAATGGATTTCTCAGGACTAGACTGAGATGGAGAGAGGTATGAGAGGTCCTCCCAGGAATACACCCGCAAGGCATGAGGAAAGCAGAATTGAGCATGGGGAGAACCTCAACATAGTTGCAACAGAAGCCTCAGACCAGTTCTATAGGGAGCTCTAGAGCTGGGATGAGCCTTCAGATTTGTGACCCACTGAAGCCAGGCATCTATACCTCCGCACCAGCTAGTAATGGCTGTGGATCCGAAGGATTAACCTTGGGCCGGACAGCTCCCTGTGGCTGAGAGCAATTCCCAGTGAGGGGTGTAGGTGTCAGCCATCAGTTGCCCATTTTCTTGGCATTTAGGTATGATTCTTCCAACTCGAAGGAGAGATCTAGAAAGAGTACTATGATGTCCCCCACAAAGAGGAATTTTAATTGTAGCAAGCACCACCCAGTCAAATTTCAAGCTAGAGCAATCTTGATTCAAACTTTTAAGACCTAGCATAGTCACAGGGTGGCCTAGCCAATGAAAAGCAAGCACCTATAGAACAAAAGAGAGACAACAAACAGTTTTTTACTTAAATATTGGGGAGAGAGGAAGGACTGATAAATCTTTTTTCATCAGCTCATATATATGAACAAATGTTTTCAATACTTAAAACTATAAAAATGAAAAGGTAAAATAGAATTAATGGTGAACATTTTTCTCATTCTAGCAATAAGTATTATTCACCCCAGATGTGTAAACTATTTGAAATTTTTTAAAGCCTTATCCATTTCATTAAGAGATGCATTTTAAAACAAACTTAGCTATGTTTATTAATCATCAAAATCTAAAATTATGTTGTCAATGATTCTAATGAAAACCCAATTCAAAAAAAATTTAAAGTTACGTGAATATTTTTATTATAGAGGGGTATGAAAAGGGAATCAATAATAAACTTTAAAGTATAAATATATTTCTTTAAATTTTGTGAAGAAAGTTAAATGGAAATATGAGTTCATAGAGGAAAGAAAATGACAGAAAATCTTCCATATGTTAAAGAAGAGATTGTTTATGCATTTTTAGAATGGATAGTGGTAATTACTACATCACTGTAGTTTCCAGATACGATCACATATTCTTAAAAGAGAGATGTAACACATATTTTAAAATGGAAACATTTACATTAAAACTTACATACTTTGGTACTATAGTATTTAAACTTACGATATGAATTCTTAGGCTTCATTTTAAAATATGCAAGGGGGCAGATATATTTTCAAAATTATTTTGGGAGTGAGCATTATGAAAGCAAAGGAGTTTAAACAGCACTTATTTTAAAGTCGCTCCCAACTCTCAGCTACTCATGATTATGAACTGTATTTCCCCAAGGGCCTGAAACTATTGCCTATCTAGCACCTTAGAACTACTAAAAGAAACATGTTTAATTAAACATCAAGGGGAAGCATTTTAAGAATCCTATTCAGCACAGTAAAGGGATAAAAACTGATCACATTAATACAACACAGGAAAGAGAGTGTTGAAAAATGTGAGTTTTGCAAGGTAGAAAAAAATCCAACTAGTCAAAATCAAAACAGACAAAATAGTGCACTGTATTTAGTCAAAACAGTCATAGTCCCAACCATAGAGTACACTCAACATTTTGTTATAGTTGGACAACTCCTGCCTTAGGAGGTGGACCCCTCTTGGGAGGCCAGACCCCTGGGTTCTCTCTCCATTGCAACCATTACAACTGTTGTTATTTATTTTTCTTATTATCCCTTATCCCTTTATTTTCACTTTTTATTCTCTCTCCCTCTCTGCTTAAAGACCCCTATCTTAGTAAAAAAGAAAAGATTATGATTATAATGCAAAAACGAGTAACATAAAAATCACTCTTTATTTTACCAAGAGACAGATTGGCAAACATAGCTTTACAGGAAGAAGGAGTTAATTAACAACACACCCCAGGTAATCTCTTAGATTCGTATATTTGCTTCTATGCCTCAAAAAAAAAATTACATATAAGTAATATGTGTGTGATTCCCCTCCAGCCTTATTTGATAAAACATTCTAAAGAATGCCTTGCCCTATTATAAACCTGCTTATTCCCCTCATTATAATCAGAATTTATATGTTCGTGTGACCCCTTTATTATTTTCCAAGATGATTTTCCAAGATGATTTTCCAAGATGATTTTTGCACCTGCCATTTTAGCTTGAAACTAATTATTATTTTCCAAGATGATTTTCCAAGATGATTTTTGCATCTGCCATTTTAGCTTGAAACTAATCAGATTTGGGTTCAATTACTTCCAAAATTTTGTGAAGTTAGATTTGGGGGAGGAGGGACAACAGGCAAATTTGCCCTGCTCTTCACTTCACCACTTCACTACAACATACGTTCACTGGACCACTTTGTGCCAGGCACCTGGCAGGCCTAGAGAAAGAAAACAAGGGTTAGCTCTCAAATCTACTTTAAATTTTAATTTTGTGCAACATTTTTTCAATGAAATGTAGTTGTTCTTTTAAACTCTGCTTCAAAAAGAGTTCAAGATCAGCAAAGTTACATTCAGCTTTATTCTTATCCCAGAATAATTTACCAAACGGAACACAGGAGCTGGAGGAGAAATATCTCACATAGCCACCAGCTGGACATGCACTTAAGACTGATTTTCATAAATAGGACTTCAATTTTGAGACTTTGTTATTAAGGCTTCTTGGTTCAATTGATGCACACATAATTTTGCCCAGTTTTTCCCATTTCAATCCTAAATTTCTATTCTGTAAAGTCAAACCCTCTGATTTGGCTTAAATTTCCCTTTCACAGTTGCTCAGTTGTTTTCTGAGGGAGCATTTAGGGTCCCTGTGTTTACAGATTTTCTCTTACCAGAGGATGTTAGGGAGTGAGCAGATGGCCCCAATTCCAATTCTCTAACCTGTTTCACAACTTGCCTTCCCAAAGAGTCGGCCTTTGTGCATTTTATTCCACACCAGTTCTCCGCAGTCTCAGGCCTCCTCAAAAACTTTTTGTTTGTTTTTCATTAATATTACATGTTTCTCTTAAAGCACTAATGTAGGTCAACCTGTTTCCCAAGCTATAAGCAAATGGAGGGAAAGTCTCCACCTGGAGCATCCCACAGGGTGCTGTACTCCCTCGGGGGTCCTGTCCACCTGCCCTTGTGGTTATTTCAATATCTGCCTTTTTCTACCTCAACCTTTATGCTTCCGGAGGTGGCGGACCATGTCTCCCTTCTCCTCTCAACTCCTTTAGAGCTGCAAGGAATGTACTCTGGGCAGAGCTTTGAAAATACGGACTGATAAGAAAACAGGGAATTATAATTCTGACATTATTATCAGATTAACAGGAACTAATTACAGGACTGACCATGGGGGTGGGGGGAACAATTGTCTTCCTCTTCAAATGAACACCCCGACAAGCACAGGTATCTTGACACATATTCAGTTAGGAGGTAAGCCGGGCGTCTACTGGTGCTGCCAAACAAAGCTTGCAAAACGCTTTGCTCTGGCAGGAGTCTTTATTCTAGCCAGGCTCTACGCTACGCCTAAATCCAAATAAAGTCTGAAACTCTACTTCCCCCCACGGTGCAAAACACTCTTAGCTTTCAATGAAAGGGACAGAAAAATAAGCTGAATGCTGCCAGCTGTCAGCTATTTTTTTCTTACAGATTATTGCAACTGCCATTTTTAAAATTATTCAACACCTTGAAAGAAACAGTGACAAAGATGGAAATTTCTTAGAAAAGCATACCCAAGCAGCTGCTAAGGTGGGGATTCTTGCCCGCAGCCAGCATTTGCCCAGCCGGCTTTGCAATTTAAGGATCAGGATACATTAAATGAAGTGAACCACCCAGGGAATTCTGCCATTACCTTTAACAAACAGTATAAATATTAACAGAGCTTTACTTCTTTCCATGAAAGGGTACTATATGTTAATATAGTAATTCACACTGGGAAAAATATAAATGAAAGAGTTTAGAACCTTGTACGGATAAAATAACATCATTCCTCCTAGAAGGTTCCTTTCACCTGTGAGTCTCAAAACACTTTGCATTCCCCAGCTATCGATAGGGCTGGGAATAGGATCAAAGCATCATTTAAATGGTAGGTGAAGAAATGTCAGGAAGCATATATGTCAAGTTGATTTTCAGGAGTACGGGAATAGACTCATCAAGTGACTTTAAAGTTAAGAATCTGCTGGAGCAGCTGCCAATAAATCAAGTCCCAAAGGAGAAAGTTCTTTGGAAACTCCAAAATATTGTGTATATTTAGATAGCTATTATTGTTGTCAATGCTAATGAAAAAAGCAATATATTGGAAGGCTGGTACTGATGAGTGAGAAGAAATTGACTCAACAATTTAAATGGAATCACTCTTTATCCTCCTTCACCAACAAGCAACCTCAACTGTGTCTACTTCTGCCTGTCAGTCAGCCAAACCAACTTAGAAAACACTCCTCTCTGTGCCGTGGCCACCAACCACATTTGTGGATAGCCAACCCTCTTTAGACCACACTAATGAACAATAGCCTGTCTCCATTAATTAGGAGGCATTTCAGTCTATGGTGCTGGGAGGTATTATTCAGAATGCCCCAGCCTCAGAAAGGAGGAAGATGGATGGTACTTTGGACCTGAGACAGCCCCAGGTGAGAATTCAGATCATCTCTCAGGTGTCAGGTCCTGTGGGCAAGATGTCCTTTCTCCGGAAATGACGGACAGGTTGGGACACAGGCACTGCGTCCGTACACTGCAGCATGTTATCAGCCTCCACTAACCTTGCCTGTCACTGTCTTAAATGGGACCACCTGACTTCTACTACTGGAGCGAGTTGCCCTGGGAAAGATTAGCAATGCTGGTCTATTATTGTCCCTTGGGAAGATCCTTCACGCTCCTGACTTGCTCATTAATTCCCTTTCTTTGCCATTGACTACTTAGGACCAAATGATGACGGGTTGTCATAAAAAGTTCTGTTTATCTTCAAGCAGTGAGGGAGCGTCATTTCATTGTCTCCATTTATTCTTAATTTGAGGTTTTGACCTACCATTTAAGATTTAGAAACTTAAAAAGAAAAAAGATAGGTGTTCATTCCTGGGAAAAATTCCTCAATTGTTGCAAGGAAGATCCACAGCCTTCTATGAAACTATGTGAGCAAATTGTTTATCACACAATAAACATGACAAAAACATTCATTAACTTTGTTGAATTCATCCTTTAAAATCACACTCTCAGAATATCATTTAGTTCCAATCCTCACCTCTTCCTACAGAAGCCAGGCGACCATCTGGAATGGTCTCTTCCCGCTAAGTTATTATTAGGCTCATTATTTACTATTTATATTTCTGGAACAGAAGTTCTCGACTGGGAGAGACAGTTGGCTGCTGCTGAAGACATTTTTGATTGTCACAACTTGGGGGCTGCTACTGGCATCCAGTGGGCAGAGCCCAGGGATACTGCTGAACATCTGATACTACATGGGGGACAGGCCCCCCAAACAAAGAATTACCCAGCCCAAATTGTCCAGGGAATCAAGGTTGACAAAGCCTGCTCTAGATGTTCTTCCTTGCCTGATTTGTTCATATTTGGTATGGAAAGACCATTTTACTCATCAGCCTGAAGAGTTCCCCTGAATTCTGAGAGAACGACTCACCTATGAACAATGGAGTGGGAAACAGGTATTCTTTTCTGGTGGGAACTTGAATGTCACCACCCACGCTCTGCAAAGAAGGGGCCTATCACTATTCACTCTTCTAGGAAAATTAAGTTTAAAATTTCATAATTTATCTCTTTTGGAGGGGTTATATGAAAATTATAATGTACTAAAAATGGGAGACACTGACAGGTTAATTGCTCCTACGCCTCTGGTCCAGCTGCACGGGCCGATGCCGAGAGATCACAGAGCAGTGCAGGAGCTTCCGAGGTCAGCCTGCCTCCCCTGGTGCTGAGTTAGGGTGACTGATAACGCAGCACATGTACTTAAAGTTCACTGATTTGATTCCAGCTTCTTAAAAATAGTCTTTTAAGCAGAAGCTGGCACTGTTTCTTACTCCTTTATTTTTTTCTCTGTACTTCTTAAAAATAAAGTATAAGTGTGGCATATGTTTCAGGCAAATTGGCTCGGAACTCAGAAAAGGTAAAAAGAACCCTTCTAGACAGGCAATGCTCCCAAGTAAAAATCATCTCTAGTCCCCATGCCTGCATCAGACCTATCAAATTAAGCAATATTTGGTCCCAACATCAAATTAAAGCAATGTACCTTGATCTTAGACCTGAGCCCCTTCCCTAATTTGCCATCCATGCCACTGTGTATGTGTTTACACTGTTTATATAATTCCGATTAACATTTTGTATCCTTCTTGAGATAACATGCTTTTCAAAAGTAGACTGTGAGTTTTTGAATCATCTACTTTTTCAAGCATAGAGTTATATATACAACACTCAATAAAAGCTGGTTGATAATTTTTTTTTCTGAGTGGAAAGGGAAGAGGGATGTTACATGCATTATTTAAGCCACATGTCTCCTCTTCTTAAAGCACTGTTCTCATTCAAGGTGGAGTGTAAGTCGACTTTGTAATTTGCAAGTGCCTTGAGCAGATGGAATGAGAGAAAGAAAAGCCAGAGACGGAGGTCTAGCAAGCCTCAGAGATGTCACCTGGAGCCACGACAGAAGATAAGCTGACTGAGGTGGAGAATATTCACAGAAAGGAGCCTGGTAACTAAAGGGTGCATAAGTTAAGCAATGGGAGAAAGATAAACCGTAAACTCTCCATCAGCGTGGCAAGAGAAGAGAGAGAGGTTCACATTGCTGGGAGAGACACAGAATTTTCGGGTGCTGCCCTGATCTGTCAAAACAGAGCCCAAATCTATGTGCCTCATTTTAGGTCTCAGAGTAGCTCAGAGGGAACATAGGATGGAGTTTGGGAAAGCCATACCATTGAACCAGAAAGAACGGGCCGAACCTGGCATCACCAACTGTGAGCTGGATAGCCTTAAACAAGTCACCTAACTCTCCCCAAACGCCATTTCCTCGTCCTTAAAGTAGGGACAAGCAGGTATTCATAATAGGGTTGAGGTAACATGTGTAAAACATCAGGTGCATTAGCGAACATTATGTGGAGGGCTTTATTATCACATCACACAGTATTCTAATACTGGAGATGAAACATTTTAGCAATAGTGAAAGCAAAATTGAATTATGAACATTCTTTTTCATGATTGGCACATAATAATTGTACAAATGGGATACCACATGATGTTTCAATACATGCACAAATTGTGTAATGATCAAATTAGAATAATGAGCATGTCACCTTAAACATTTATTATTTCTTTGTAATGAGAACATTCAAAAATCTTTCTTCTAACTATTTTCAAATGCATAATATGTGATTGTTAAATCTAGTCATCCTACCATGCAAAAGACCATCAGAGCTCATTCCTCCTATCGAACTGAAGCTTTGTACCGTTGACCAATCTCTTACCCTCCTGCTCTCCACCCTCTGGTTACCACTAATCTACCTTCTACTCCTGTGAGAACAACTTTTTAGATTCCACACATGAGTGAGATCATGCAGTATTTGTCTCTCTGTGCCTGGCTTATTTCACTTAACATAATGGCCTCTGGTTTCACCATGTTGCCACAAAGACAGGATTTTATGTTATTTTTTACGGCAGAAAGTATTCTGTTGTGTACATAGTGCACATTTTCTTTATCCATTCATCCACTGATGGGCACTTAGGTTGATTCCGTATCTTGGCTACTGTGAATAGTGCTGCAATAAATATAGGGGGGCAGCTATCTTTTTGACATACTGTTTTATTTCCTTTGCACATATACTCAATAGTGAACATTCTTAAAACAATGGCAATTTATAACTTCATGAGCTAACCACTAATCCCCAGAAAAGAAAACTTGTTCTCTGAAGAAGACTTCAAAACACTATAATTCTAAGATGCTTTGGAAGTAAAAAGGAATACATGCACACTCAGTTTTATTGCTACCTTTTTCCAAGGAGGAAAATAAGGCACTCTCAAAACTTCATGGCAGATATTTCTGTTCTAAAGGAAACAGAAGTCCAGAAACTTTCAGGCCCAACCTCAGTGTTAACAATCGTTGTGCAAAGAATATCTCAATTTATTATATTAGCCAAAAAATCATTTTTATATGTTAAGAGATCATTTGTCAAAAATGAGATGAATAAATACTTCAATATTCAAAAGATCACATTTTATTTTATTAATAATGATCAATTAAAAGCCTACTCTATGTGATTAAATTTGAATTTAAGTTCTCGGAATAGTGGCAAACATGAGAATCACAGAAAAAAAGTTGATTCAGAAAAAGAAGGGTAATCACAAGTATGTCAAAAGTCACCCCCCTCTCTTACATAGCTGCACAGACAAAGCAACATGCAACCTGCCCAGTAAATGCAGGGCCCTACTGGCAAAGCATTGCTAGGCCGAGATGATGTGCTGCAGTACGTGGGGATGGGGAGCCTTGCTTATTAGAGTTGGCGGTGAAAGCCAGGAAGACTGGCAATAAGGTCATCATGGTTGTGTAGACCAAACCAATATTGCGCAGTAAGAAATATACACATATTTAAAAATCAGCACTTAAAATGGTTTAAAAAATTCCTCTCAAGAAGCAAAATTGCGAGCGTTTCAAGCGTGAGCTCTTTCTAGTATTCACGTGTTCTATTTTTTAGTAGCACAATCTGCTCTTGGACCCTCATCAAGCCTGCTTTGCCCAACTCTGCAAATGCAGTATCGATTCCTAGAGGAAATCAATCCCAGCTCCAACTAAGATCTTTCATCAAATCCCCATTTTTCTCCTTAGTGCTAGAGCTCTGCTTGAATAAGAAACACTGACCCCAAAGCAGAGATTTCTTTCCATCTGATTTGTTCAGCAAAAATTACCGCGAGCTAGAGCTTTGACCACGTCAGAATGGCTCTGCACCAAGAGGGCCCAGCAAACCCACGCCTGGCCTGCAGCACATGGCAGAGCAGATCTGGGCTTGTGAAATTAGAATTAGAGGTCAGAGAATAGTTTTGGGTTTGGAAATTATGACAGGAATGGGTAGAATTCCTCCTTGAATTTTAAAGAACTCAGAATCTTCTGGGTATTGCAAGAAAATTTAAAAGGAAGGAAATATTAGATTTGCAGAAAAAAGCTAATTATACAGTGTATGCTTATGTCTATTTTAAAGGGACATAAAATTAACCTAGGGGGCGATGAATCTCACCCTCCTTTATATTTTTGTTTCGCTTGCACCTATAGCACTTCCATCCCATGTTACCACCTTGGGGTGTTTTCATCCTCACCTTTATACTTATAAAATAGTACAGTGATATATACATATATGTGAGTGTGTAGAAATATAAACATGTACTATTTTTCTCTTTATTTTAGAAACCTGAAATTTTAAATTGTTCTTTTTATTTAAGAGCAAATTCATAATTAACTCATTACTTTTTGTGTCTGTATAATATTCAAATTGCCCTCTTTTTCAAAATTCTCCCTGGCTTCAAAAGAGCTATAGCAGTTAGAGTCAAAACTTTCTTTCTCATGTGCTTGCCTTTGGGTGTTGCATTCTGGACCATCCATTCCCCGCATCTTATGGATCTTCCCAGGGCCTGTTTACATGGTTTGTAGTCCCTGGTGGTAACTCCTGGGGCTATTTCCTCCATGCGGTGGTTACCCCAGAGACAGAAGGAGGAATCCTTTACTTAGGCTCCGAGACCAACCCGTTCTTTCCTAAGTCCTACCATCAAATGAGATTCTTCCATTTCAAATCTTATTAAAGTTAGTTGTAGAGTTGAACTTTCTGAGCTTGTGGAGATTGGTTTGGAATTTGAATAAACAATATTTTGAATCATGAAAGAAAAAGTAATATGCTTCAGGCAGGAATTTATAATGTTTACTTTTTAACTTCCTCCTGAAATTGGAAAACTGGATTACCATTTTAGTGGTGTTCAGCTGTTGAAATTGATACTAAAATATCCTCAGTTTATACATCTCAAGCCCCAATTCACAACTCACAGCTCCGAATTCTATAAAATGATCAAAGTGGAGCCAATAATGGCAATTAAAAGGCAAAAGATTTCCTTTTAGTTGAGTCTGAGCCATATTCAGAGCTTCTCAAGAAATATTTGTTTGGCAAGCCTAACCCTGGGACATTACTTGTACTTTATAGTTTGGTTACAGCTAAATTTAATCTCGTTAACAATAGTATTCACATAAATAATCATTGTATGAAAACTATAAATGCACAGCTTTTGGCAAGTGACCTTGCATTTCCGGATTTCCATTTCCCCTTCCATAAAAGCTAAACTTTGGGCAAAAATCAAATTTTTAAAATTTATTTTATATTTAGTCTTTTTGAATTCTAAACTTTTCTACTTATATGACCCAGCACTGCATAGAGAAAAGTGCTTTGACTTGAGAAGAGGCACTTACATTTAGTCTTATTTTAGTATTAATAATTCTCCTAACAAAAATACATGGCTATATTTGTCACTGAAGAAGGGAAATAGAAGTGTTATACAAGCAATCCATTAAGAAGAAAGATGCTGAAGAAAAAATTCTATAAACCTCACTTCAGACATCAACAGGAGAAACTCTAGATAGACATATAAAATGCAAAATGAGATACTTTATTTAGTCATTACTGAAAACAGATGCAGAAATTTAAGTAAGATAGCTAAACATCCAGAAGTTTCAAGATGCTAGGTATATTTTTACTTATTATATTTGCCAAATTACAATTCAAATCACTAGAGATGGTTAAAATATTGTTATAGTTTTTTATATTTAGTCTTCCCTGTCTAATGCACAAAAGTAAAATATTTGATCATGTTCTTATTCTAAAACGGCAAAATTTTTCAAGATATTATATACATTTTTCAAAAGCATATTTTGTAGGTTGCTGTAACTTCTGTTGGCATCAAGAATCACATGACACAATGTCTGCAATTACCATTTACTAATGTGTTCCTTATTGAATTCATGGCATGCACACATTCCAGAGCATAAGCGTATACATGTTAACATCGCAATTTACTGACGGAGTAAGAGTGAGCCCAGAGCTGAAATGGCTATGCTTGTCTCAGCTCAGCCCCTCTTTATGTGCGTAATCTTGGACAAATCACTTAATTTTCCTGACACTCTTTTTCCTGTCTGCAAAATAAGGAAATATGCTACACAGTGATATTGAGATAACAGGTATAAAAGTGAATGACAGTTTCATAGCACTCTGTAAATAGGTGATGGTAGCATTAACATTCATCATCTTAGAAAGAGAGCAGACATATAACAGATTCCGTGAAAGAATTTTCTTAAGAGTTCTTGGTCTTCAATGTCCAACTAACTCTAGATACCCTGGCAGTGCATGCTATTAAATAACAGAATTTTTACAAACACATCCATGTGATCTTAAGCAAATTACATTAAGGAGGCAATTTTTTTCACGAGAGAACTTAATTTGGGGATGAAATAATTTTTTTGGATGGAAATTTTATGAAATAAATTAGAACTAGCAAATATCCATCAATAACAAACAGGGAACATTAAATTCAGAAAAATGTACTTCTTTGAAGAACATGGAGTAAAACAACAAACGAATTTGATAAGATGCTAACTCTAAACCTATTGTCTATTACTCCTCACTGAAAGGGATTCCAAAGAAACAAGCTAGAATCCTTATTATCCTCAGGGAGCTGGGAGTTTAAAGGGGAGAGACAGAAAATATACTAATGAGGAGACTGCACTTAACAGACACATAGCACAGCCATTTCAGCCTTTCAGAATATATATTTAAGGGCTGAATTGATATGGATGGTATCTTGCAAATAAAATGGATTATAAATGAAAATGCGATCACAAGTTTGTTAAACTAACAGATAATTTGCAAAGAGGTGAGATAAAAATTAGTCATGGTTGACGTTTAATTGCAAATGTAGAATTAAACCATGGTTTGGGTATGGCAAAGTCATAACATGCAACCAAAATGTTTGTGCCCCCATAATATCCTTAAATAAAAAAAAATAATAAAATGTCTCATTTTACAAATAAATAAATTGAGGCAAGTGAAAAAAATTTTTTAGGTTATTATATAATTATTTCATATCATTGCTTACTTTCCTAACTAGATTGTAAGTTTGTTGAAGGAAGGTTTCTATGTTCCCAGAACTAACTAAAACAAGTGTTGGCTCATTGTTACCCTAAATCCCCTAACTTTGTAGACACTAGGAATTTTTATCACTGATTGGGAGATGATTAGGAGCCAAAAGCTGTTTTCCTTTGTCTTTAGCAGTAACACTCTGTGATACTCAACAACTGGTACAATTATGGAACTTATTATAGATTTCCAAATCCTGCTTGCCTTACGCAAATGGTCTTCAGGATCTATGAAGTTCAGTCATACTCTGAGCAAAGAATACAGTAAAATGCCTGTCTGTAGCATTGTAGGTGTGTAATAAATATTTGTTGAATTCATTAACTGCTATTCCCAGGATTCTTCTAGGACTTTGCTTACACAGTCATTGCGCCACTTACGCTGTATTATGCTTAGTCTTACACATGCCATTTTCCCTAATTTGTTTGCTAGATCTTCTAGCAGGGTTAATTTTACATTCAGCATTGCATTTTATAACAGTACAGTGTCTGGCATACACGTAGACAACAAATACCTGTTTGGCAAAGTATGCAATTTTCAAAGTTGAAGGCATTATTAAAGACATGCATGGCAGACTTACACCAAGTTAAGAAATTTTGACCCATGCTTTTCCATGCCCAGCTTAAATGCTTCTGTAGCCATAAACTCCAAAGACAGCCCTAGTTGTTATAGAGAGGGGCATCCCCAGTTGTTAGAGAATTCTCTGACATCATTCTGAGCTGAAATCATTCTCCTTGTGCCTCCTACCTACTAGTTCTAACTCTTTGTTAAGAAAAAGGCTGAATAGCTTGTTCTCTGTTTATAGAGGACATTATTTCAAGATACAGTTCAGCAATTCTGCCTCATTCAGGATCTCTCTTCTCCAGCCAGGGTCAGAACCCCGTTTTCCTTGAGTGGTCTTAGTGCTCATCCTGGTCAATCTCCATGAGCATTCCTCTAATCAATGTCCTTCTTCAAATACAGCATCAGAAATGAACACAGTCCTCTCAGGGCATCTGTCCAGCCCACGCACGGTGCTGATTACATACCAAAATCCAGGTCAAGTTTTCCACTAACGCAGCCCAAGACCCTACTTAGGAGAAAATGCAAGAAATATATTGAAACCATATTTTAGGGGACTGTTTAGAAGTCAACTTTCAGTAGAAGTCTTTCATCATCTATCGGGATGCTATCTGGGTCAGTTAAACTATCCTGGAATATGCTAGCTTTCACTTTGCTTAAAACCTCATTTTCTACAGTTCCAAATATAGGTTTCAAATTACCTAGAGAAAAACCACCCTAGAAAAATGCTAAAGCCACAGATTCACACCTTTACCATAATTCACTATGAGGGTAAGGGTATATGCAAGACCACTTTATGAAAAGACGTGTTGGTAACTTGGGGGAAGCAACATCAGGCACCAGATATAGAGACAGGTGTCTGGCTGGGGCCAAAGGGCAATGCACAGAGATTGTCAGTTCAAGAGTGAAAATTGTCACAGCTACTGGAGGTCCAAAAGGGACAAAACTTTTCAGTAGTTTTCATATCTCCCAAATTAATTCTTTTTTTCAGTGCTGTCCTTGGTATTACAGCAAGTACCCTTGTCAGTTTTGTGGTTTAAATATTATTTAAATAGGACTAGAATTTTGTTAGGATTCTTCTTATCTAAATTTGATATGATAATTTTACTGTTTTTTCCCCTGTATGGTGACAGTCATCTGTTATGATCTACAGCTTTCAGAAGAATTTTACACTCTGATTTTTAAGCATGTAAAAATCATCAGAGTCTTGGCCTATCTTTTCAATCTACTGTCATAATTCACATTTATCCTATCCGTTTAAATCTTCGTCACCATCTATCCCGAATTTTGCTTCTATAGCTTACCGGCATAACTTATAAAATGTTCTACCTTAGAATATATTAGAATGTTTGTGATTTTCATTCTGATTGAAATGATAGAATTACATAATGGTAGTGAAAACTTGAATTGAGCTAATGATTAATCAGGACAGTGAGAGGTGAGTATTTATAGCCTCTGAAAGGCATTTTTAAAAATCATTTGGCTTCTCTTTTCATATATAAACATATTGAAGATAATAAAGATATGTGGTTACAAAATGTTATCAAAATTATTTTCATCCTATAACTTTTTCCTATCATTATTAATAGAAAAAAATTTGGAATATAGAAAACATATCTCCAAAAAGGTTCTCATGCATGACTGCACATCCCAACAGCCCTTGGATGAAAGGCACTCTCTCCCATATCATCTGGGCAAGCTGTAGACTGCTTGCAAAGAAACTCCAGATTAAAGTTTTTTGGTATTATGACAATATTATTTCAGAATCACTTCTTTGGCAGTATCTCTGTAAGAGAGCTCTTTTCCTAAATAAGAAATTATTTTAATTGTACTGTGTTCAGGGTCGTAGGGGTGCCAACCTTTCTGTGCACCATCATATGAGATACCAGGATGTTGCTATGCTGAACTAATACATCCCATTTATCATTTGTACAGGTTGTCCTAGGACAAAGGGAAGGCAATATCCAGGGTCCTTTCCAACTGAAACTGACAAAAAATAATTTTAAAAAGCACCAAGGATTGCTGGAGACAGTATTTCTAGATGGTAACTTGTGTTACGTATATCAAACAGATTTTAAACTATTAGATAAGCTGCTTTAAGTATCCTCACATCTCTGAATCTAACCAAACTGTACTATGTAATATATGTCCATTAAACATATGGCATTATACAATTATTCAAATATTAGCTATAGTTTTATCCCTTTGAGTAAATATCTTGATGATCAATAATTACAGCTATCTTAAAAGATGCCCTGGAGAGAAAATATTTCAGCTCGATTTCAACATGTTCTCCTTATCCCAGTGCCTATTTTCATGCCAGTTCAGAAACTTATGTGTCTCCAGTTACTAATAATTGATCATTTATAGCACCCGTTCTGTTTCTCACTACCCCAATATCCATAAAGAAAAGTAAAAATCTCTTTAACACGGTGTCATCTACGTTGGTGCGTTAAACTGCAACTTTATCTTTGGTGCTGAGCAGTAAGCATTTTCCTCTCTGATTCTTCTTCTTCACAGAAATTTTCCAATTATTTTTCTGATCCTAGGCCTAAATTCGGTCCCTGATTCCCAGCCGAAGAGCTCGCTCTTCCTTCCTGGAGGAGAAGCCCTTCCGAGGGTAACAGTCCCAGCCTCCCTCCACGATGGCACACACTTCCCAGTATCCCAGCCCTGTCCTCCTGCTTGTCTCAGAAAGTCTGTTCCTCTGGGAGAGCAGCTCCTCCTGTGAGGGTCGTACCCCAGGCCTTCCCAGCTCTGATGGCTGTTTCTCTGATCGCAGCTCCGCTCTCAATCCCTCTCTCTCTCCCTGCTCTTCACTGGCTTTTCCATTCAGCCATGGACAAGCCCTTCAACTCTAAAGAATTATCTTTCAGCCCTCACTTTCCCTGAAACCCTAGTACCTTGGGATCTGTCTCTTCAATGCTATTAATGCATTTCTAGGTGCAATAATTACTGCCGACATTTCTAACTACACATTCATTCGGGGCTAGACCAGACATGCGGGCTAATCAGTTCAAGCCCCTTCAGATCATTGTTTTATTTTCTTACTGTTTTATGCTGCTCCAGAGAAGACAATTTTCTGTGAATGCAAACTGCAGGCCACCCCATCAGTTCAATGAAAGATTTATTTCATGTAGTCAACCTATGCTGTTGACTGATTTAGAATTGTTTTGCACTTTGCTCATCTCCAATCGCCTCTAGCTAAATAATATTAGTCTCCTTGAGTGCGCACTCAGGGTAGAAGAAATCTTTAAATTAAAAGACTGATTCAAAAATGTTTATAAAAGTTGTTTTCATTCTCAGGTCAGCAAAATATATCTTTGCTTTGGTTTTCTCTTGCAGTATTACAAACCAGACTGCTTCTTAGAGGCGTGTGAGAGAAATTAACATTTAGGTAAAAAAGTAAATCATATTTTCCTCCAAAACAAGATTCTGCCATGCATTTACTCAGTTACAGAGTTTACAAATCGTAACTAACCACCCAGGGCAACTGTCACTGGGATAGCCCCTGAGTTGAGACTGCAGCCCTGTATTTATACGTTTCAGCTTGTTGCAGGGTCCCTGGCAGAGTTTTCATGTGTCCACTCAAAGGCCTTGTCAGCTTATACAGTTTCTGTCCAATTGCCGTTGTGTCAATTATACTAGAGCTCACATGTGTTGTAATTGCCTCCAAATTATAGTCCATCTGGAAGCCACCTGGCTGGGCCGTGCCTTGCAGCACTGCACCTGACTTTTCATCCCAGGTCACTACGCTCAGCGGTGAAAAAGGCGGCTATGCAGCCAGATGGCCGGGTTTGAGTCACAACTTGGTCGTTTATTAGCTATATGAATTTGAGGAAATCGTTTACCTTTTCCACACCTCTGTTTCCTCAACTGAAAAATGAACTAATGATGAGTCCTATCTCTTCCAGGCGTTGTGAGGATTCAAGTTCATACTCCAGGCACCAAGAAACGGCTCAATAAACAATAATTTTAAACTTATCCCATTATCTGATAAAACCATTCTAAAACTATGCTGTTTAATGTCTACTTCAATATTCTCTTAGTTCTTATTCTGTTCCATTTTTTGACAACAGGTAATGTTTTGGAATATAATATTTTTGAAATGTTTTTCAACATTTCACCTTCAGTACTTTAATAGCAATGCTTTCTCCTGGTTTTCCTCTTATTTCTCCAAACATTATTCATTCTCCTTTTATAAATTCTATCCTCATCTCTGAAATCTGCTTATTCTTTCAGTTTTTGACCTTTTTTGTTCTCATTGTACCTGATCTCTTTCGGCAGCATCCTCTACTCTCATGCTTATAATTACCGCTTTGATTCTTATGACTCTCAAATCTACGTTTGCCAGCCCACTGAAAGTAAATCTTTATTTCTAATGCCATCAGCACATTTCTTTATGAACAGCCACCAGAATTAAATTTATCAGTTTAACCACACATCTTACTGTCATCCCTCCATCCCCTTCTCAAACCTCTCCTCTTTTTGCATTTCCTGTTTTAGTTAATGGTGCCGATTTTCACCCTTGATATCCAAGCCAGAAACAACAGAATCATATTTAACTCCATATTGTCACTCACGTTCCCTGGCCCGATACACGTTTGGGTCAATTCTATATTTTACCATTTCAAGTTCCTGGGGCTCATTTTCAAGTCTTGCTTCCTGTCTAGCTTTGGTCATTTTTCTTTCCAATTTAATATTTAACAAATTTCCGTTTTTCTCAAAATAATTCCTATAGTGTCATAATAACATTCAAGGCCTGTCACTGACTTTTCCTACCTCCCATTCCCTCCCTCTGGCTGGGGAATCCTCCACTAGGGGCCCTCCAGGCTGTTCCTTCAGGGATGCTACATGCTCTCTTGCTTCATGCAATTTTGCTTTTTCTTTTTCTCCATTTGGAATGTCCTGGTCTATTCACCTGCTACAGGAGATCTACTTATTCATTCCTCAACGCACTGCTCCAGTGTCAGGTCTTCAGTAAGCCTCTCTTCCAGTCAAAGTTAATCACACAGATTTGGGGCACTTACTCTTACTATTAATATGTGTTTTTTTACTATGCCTTCCTCTACTACGTTGTAATTTCTCTGAGGGCAGAAACAATATTTTATCCACTTTTGTCCCTCCTTCCTCCCCACCCTGATGTCTATCACAAAGTCTGACGTGCAGCAGGTCTTCATGTTTGGCAAACCCAACCATAGGTTTGTACCACCATGAATACCAGTCTGCACATATCTACCCAATGCCAGTCATGCATCTGCTTCTAACTCAAAGTTTTATTGATACTTATCTATTAATAAAATTATATTATTTATATTCTTCCTTCCCAAAAGGACTTCCCACAACCTAGAATAATAGATACAGGTATAGAAATATTAAGCATGGAAAAATAAGAGTCATCAATGAAGGGGATGTGAAAACCTAGGATTCTACTCATTGTGCTCTCAGAATGACAGGTGGGTACTTTCAATCAAGCATACATACCATCTGGCATCTTGTCTGCCGAGCTACGTAAACCACCCACCTTTGTTTTACATCATATATTGCACGCACCACATTTTGACTCACATTCACTTCCAGATTTCTTTATTTGAAATATGTTTACAAAAGGAAACTTTGCATATGACACTCTCCGTTCCTCACTGAATAACAGCCAACTTTTCTTATTGAACATTTATGTTGACCAACATTTTCTTTCATGTTTGCTGACTGCAAAATGACAAAATGGAAACATGCTTTTTTGGTTCCTTCCTCATGGCAGTTTTTCCTATTTCAGATTTGTTTTCATCAGAAATGAACACTGTTAATTTTATCCTACTAAATTTGTCCTCAGGTATTTTGAACAGTTTTACTTCTTTACCAACACAAAATGTATTTTCTTGTTGTTCAACAGTGGCTTAAAAAATTAACATTCATTACTGTGTGGCAGGAAGGAAACATTTAAGAAATAGTGAAGGTGAAACAAACAGAACACTGGTTCATTAAAGTCTCCATATCTTCCTCCCTACTCTGACATTGAAGGTGGCCTTTGTCCCTTAAACTTACTGGGAGGTATTAATTGAATGGCATGTGATTAAATAAGGTTAAAATTAGAATTGCCTAATTAATATTTAATATCTATTTCCCTGGGATCAAAAAAAAATGTGTATCTACCTGTCTACGTAACTGTCCATCTATTTATTCATCCATCGTATTCAATCTTGCTAATGATAACTGCACTCATTAACCCCTTCTTAGGCCCCAAACTGTTTGCTAAGCTTTTTGCTAACATTATCCAGTTTCATCCTCAAAGTAGCCCGGGGAGTTCACTATTACAATTCCCATTTTACATATAGGAAAACCCAGGCTTAGATAAGATAAGAAACCATTCATTATTGCACAGCAAATGAGTGCTAGCATTAGAATTTTTTTCTCCAGTGTTAGCAATTCTAAAAGCGTGCTCTTAAAAGTTCTGCCATACTGTCTTCTAACCATAGCACACCTCTGTTCTATGCAAGCTGAATATTAAAATATAAAACCTCCTCCTCCATTGTTAAGCATATTTTTAAACACAGTCTCAAATACATTTTGAGTTGATTGTAAAATAAAATTCTCAAGACTCTACTGAATGTGATCTTCTTCTAATAACTTTTTATTTTTTACCCTCACTTCCTTCTAGTTTAAGGGAAAAGAAGCCCTGTTTCTCTTGATCACCTTGAAAGATTACGCATCCTGGGTGAGATGCCAGAGTCTAACCTTGTCCTGAAGTGTAGAATACCCAGAAAGAGCCAGTGCTCTGTGGGAGTTCTCACCCATAGCAGACATCACAGGGTTTATGGATTTTCTTTGTTTCTAGACGAAAATCTTACATGATGGCATTAAGTTCTGTTTTCCTAATTTAATTTGGATAATGCAACCAACAACAGCATTAATAATTAGAGTTTTTTTGGCACTAACCACCTGCAGGGATCCATTAAGGGCATTTCACATGACTTTGGCAACCTCATCCGCATGACAAGCTTATGGCTTAGGAAGGACTATTATCCCAGTTTCACAGAGGAAGTGAGGCCAAGAGAGACGGTGAGGAACAGGGGATATGGACATACATGTCGTGGGCCCTGTCCCACATTCTTCCTTCCAACGTCTCTTGCTACTGGTAATGGTAGGTATAAAAGATTCTAAAGTTGTGATTAATCAGGATTTACTGGCAGACAGTTGCCTGCCCTTGAAACTGCACAACTCTCTTGGCTTTGGAGGCACAATTCTCCTAGTTTTCCTCCTCTTTCTAGTCGCTCCTTCTCAGCCTTCTTTTCTGAATTCTCCTTCTTTATCCAATCTCAGGACTTCTCAAGACTTGGTCATGGTTAATAAAATAGGCTCTGCATTTCCAACAGCCAAATGTGTGGTTACCAATGGCCATGACTGGAGATGTAGGATTTAATAAAGACAAGGAGCTTTAATTTTAAATTTTTCAGATGAACTTTGGATTGTGACAGTGGCCTGATCAGAGGTGACCTTGGGGTGAATTATTTGAGTATGCTGTGGAAGGCTTTATCACACGAGGAAAATACTGAACAACCTTCAGTTATTCAGTCAGTATTAATATTTATTGAATGCCTATTTGAGTCATGTATTATACTAATCACTAATAAACTGTTACAGTATGCAAAATTTATATGTTGCAATCCTAACCCCCAAGGGGATGGTATTTAGAGGTGGAAACTTTGGGACATGATCGTGAGGGCAGAGACGTCATTAACAGGACTAGTGCCCTTACAAGAAGAGGCCCAAGGACACTTGCTTGTCCCTTTTACTATGTAAGGACACAGCTAGAAGTCACTGTCTGTGAGGAACAGGTCCTTGCTGTCCACCAAATCTTCCAGTGCTTCAATCTTGGACTTCCCAGCCTCCAGAACTATGAGAAATAAATGTTTGCTATTTATAAGCCTCCCGGTTTATGATACTACAGCAGCCTGAGTAAACTAAGACACATACTAAAGTTAATAAGACAATCTTTATTCTTAAGGAGCTCACGGTCTAACAGATGACAGAAACAAGTAAACAGATACTCTAATTACAAATTAAAATAAAAAGGGTCCAAATTAGAGCTCTATAAAAGGTATATCAGGAGCAGAAAGGAAAGACAGGTCAATTTACATGGGCTCCCCTACCCGGCCCAGCCCCAGCATCGGGGAATTGGCTTCGTGGAGCACGTGACTCAAGGGGGTCTTGCAGTAGCAGGTAGAAGGGGTGAAGGGCATTCCGGAAAAGGGTGTGTGTGCACACTTTATTAGTATTTCTGTTATTGTGTTAGTTATTCCAGAAAGGACTTGTGTTGTTTATTCCTGAAAGCCTCTAACTGCTCTAAGTTATAAGACTGAGTAGATGGGAGCAATCCAAGCATTTATTTGTAATCTACCATAATACTTGTACAGAGCACTGGAAAGACAGACAATAATATTAGCTGAAACTTATTAAATAAACATAGAGAGATGGATAAAGCCATATTTATAAGTTATTAACATTCAAACCTATGTGGAAAAATACAAGATATCCCTATTTACCTGGTAAAGAAACAGCCTTAAAATGACTTGCTCAAGCTCTCAGGGTAAGTGAAGAAGCTTAAATCTGACCTTGGGAATCTTGATACAAAAGGTATTCTTTCCACTGAATTCTTTCCCTTCTCTTTTTCTTCTGCAATATTATATTTTGATGTCTGCCAATCTGGTGAGCCAAGTTACCGCTAAAAATACTTGTCTCTCCCTCTCTCCAATACAGATTTATATGTTGTGAAATATATGGATCATTTTTTTTTTTGAAGTTCTGAATTTTAAATTAATGGCAAAAGAACTGTTTACATGGAACAGCAGCTTGCAAATCAACAGCTTATCAAGGTCACATAAAATAACACCCTACTTTGCATTTTTATCTATTTATTTCTTTAAAAAATAATCTCTCTGACCTTTTTGCACCCTATGAACCTGGAAAAATCTTCTTCGTGAACAGCAGTGCCAGGAGGTGAGCTGGCTACAAGAATGAGCTAGAAATGTTTAGAAATGAGAATAATCATTTAAAGCTAGAGCAAAAGGCAGAGTTTGTGGGGTGAGACAGCTTCATAGATAGAAGTAGAGAACTTTAAGGTGTAATTCTTGAGATTTATAACTAATTATGCTGCTTTGGAATTATGTTTCTTCCTAAGCATTCAATAACTGACAAACCAGCCAAAGACAGCATATGTTATGTTCTTCCTCCTGTGATGTGTCCAATGGCTATCTCATTACTCATGAGAACCTACCAGAGAAAAAACACGGGGGAGTAAGATCTCATCAATCTAGTGATGTTAAGGAGACAGACTCTGAATTCAGATACCTGACTCAACCTCTTTCTAACTGAAAGATATTGGGCAAATTATCCAAGCTCTCTAAAACTCTTCTATCTGTAAGGTAGTGAGTATGACAGTAATTTTTAACTCAGAGTAACTAGAAGGACTAAATAAAAGAATGCATGCAAAAATTCCAGCACATAATATGTGCTCATAAGCATTAGTACTATTATTAGTAGTACTATTATCAGCTGAAATTGATTGTGACAGAGAAAATGCCTTGAGACTGAAGTGCAATCTATATTCAATCAGAGGGTGCTGTGGTTTATATAGGGATTTTATTCGCTTTTTCCTGATCCTTTCCCCCACTTCTTTTGGTAATCAATAAAGAGAGGCAGACTACTATCAACATAAAATAGAATAAATGTATCCCACAAGATTATACATCTAAGTATCCAAAGTCATGCCTTACAATTAAGTTGAACAAAACTAACTACAGTCAACACTAAATGTTTAAAATATTTTTATTTTAGCTATTAACTAAAAACAGGAAAAAGTCATAATGATGTTGAGCTAGAAGCTAATGGGAATAAAAATAAAAATAATTTTTCACATTTACATCAATATCAACTTTACCTAAATAGCTTTATTTTTTTTTTACCAAAGCATTCCTCGCCATCTAATATATTATACCACCTTTAAAAATTTAGTTTGTTTTTTGTCCAGCTTCCCCAGTCGACTGGCATTTTGGCTCATGTCTGTAGTCCCAGCCCTGTGGGAGGCTGAGGTGGAAGATCACTTGAGGTTAGGAGTTTGAGACCAGCCTGGGCAATAATAGGGCCTGGCGCTAGGAAGAGCCCCAGTTAAATTGCTGAGAAAATGAATGAAGTTGGAAGATTTTCTCTAGTGCAACCTCCTAATTCTGTAGATGAAATGTGTGCGCTCCCCTCAGGTGAAGGGAGGGCCAGATATGAGCCTTCTGTGACATCAGACTGCTTCCAAAACTTAGTAGAAACCCCAGCAACTTCAACAGGATGCCGGATGTCGTTGATGTAAAAAAGAATGAATTCCGTGAGAAACGGGATTCCTGCATCCTTGCATTTGCATCATGCTAATTTTTAATGTGCTTCTAATTGCTTTTCTGTCAAGTTTCTAACCATCTAACCATTTAATTTAACTGTTAAATTATGCTCTTCCGTATCTGACTACTAAATAGTAGAAAATTTTCCTTGTGTATATGAATACCCAGAGTAGTCAAACTCAAAGACAGAAAAGTGAAATGGCAGTTTCCAAGGGCTTTGGGGAGGAGAGAATGGGGAGTTATTGCCCAATGGGCACAGAGTCTCAGTTTGGAAGATGAAAAGAGTTCTGAAGGTGGATAGTGGTGATGGTTGCACAACAATGTGAAGATATTTAATACTATGGAAATATGCACTTATAGTCAAGATGATAAGTTTTATGTTATGTGTATTTTACCATAATTAAAAATAAAATAAAATTTTTAAATAGTAGGCAATTTTCAACACGTTTTTCTGAAATGCTTAGATATTATATCACTATCTTCAAAGAGTTCAGAATTATTCTTTCAAGTTCTGTACATATTTTATTAATATATACTCATATATATGTATGTCAGATGCATTAAATATATGTTAGTCATAAATTATAGCTGAGCTTATAAAACTTGAATGTTTGGTATCTCCCCAGTGATGTGTATGAGTTATGATACATTGGAATCTGGAATTATATTTACTTTCTGTACATAGAGAAATCCATATAGAAAAGACTATATGGATTAGTGAAGCTTTAAAAGACTGAGTGGGAGAAGTAAAATCATTTTATTATCAGAGGAACATGAATTCTGCTTCATGTACATCTACATCTAAGGTTTACACATAAAATACACCATCTTCCATGCTGAGAGAGCCCCCAAAGAACAAGGTCTCTTTTGTCTGATCAAATCAATGTATTGTTTAAAAACTATCCGATTTGCAAATTTGCTTTTTCCATAAGTTCTGTTGTGTATATGCCCAGTGAATTTTTGAAACAAAAAAACACAAAATCATTTGGAAGCTTTTATTCATTTGGAAATTATATTTGGGGATCTATTTATATTTTTCTCTAATGTTTAATCATGGCCAATAATATTTATTAATCATGTAGGGTAATATTAAAATTTCAACATGTCATTAAAGTTTTACAAATGAATAAATTAAAATTACAAATAATTCACAGATCTAATCTCCATCAGCCATCAATATAACCAAACGAAATTATACAGTGAAAATTCTTTGCTTTGGTCTTTGCCACTCAAAGTTTGGTCTGTGGGCCAGCAGTGCCCTGGTCACCTGAAAACTTGTTTGACATGGAGAAGCCCAGGCTTCACCAGATCTCCTTTAATGAGATCCCCAGGTGATCTGTGCACCTCTTAGCATTTGAGAAGAGCTGCCCTATGTGTATATAAAGATACATAATAAATATTTTCCAAATTTATAGTCCAAGGGGATCAGGATGGTGGAAGAATATTTATTTATTTTTCTGATGTCTTCATCTCTTATTTCTTAGCTGGTAAAATATATTCTTTAGAGAAAAGCATGTCTTTTCAAGACAACTGGATATTTTGACACAGGATTTCTGTCTTTAAACCTTTAGGATCACTAGACCAAAGATGAGAAAAGGGAAAAATAATTAGGAATGGCCTAAAATTATAGGCCTCTTCAGAAGGAAAACCCTTTACCAGCCTCGGGAAGAATCCTGCCTGCAATAAATAATCTATCAATGCTTGCTGACCCATGGCAGCTGGACTGAGAACTCTCACAGGTAAGCATACAAAAAGCCTCACCCTATTAGTTAGAAGAACAGCAAGTAGTGGCAAGAATACAAAAAGTGTATTGCCCTGGGAAACCAAACGGTGCTCTGAGAACTCTAAAGCAAGCAGAGTTTTCCAGGCTGTGGAATGAATAGCCTAGTTTCTGGATAGTGCCTGGCCAGGGATTTGTGCGATTGTGGCGGGGGTAACCGAGTCCCCACCACACGCTTACCCCAGGGCTGGGTACTGTTCCCCCTCTAAGCAAGAAACTCTGGAAGACAAGTTAGAAGTGTGTCTGGAAGAATGGGCTCCGCTTGTACTCGCCATCAGAACAGATCGGTACTAACTGATCAACACTAGGGTGATCACATGGCAGAAATACTCTCCAGGGATTAGGGGGATGGGGGGGTAAATCCGCAACTAAAGGATATGAGAAGCACTGTAGGGGGGAAGAGCATGCCTTTAACCCGCACTTGGGTGAGGCAGAGACATAAAGTGTAACCATAATGTCTGTACCCTCGCAATACCCTGAAATTAAAAAAAAAAAAATAAAGAAGTGTGTCTAGGTTCAAAGAATTTACACCAAGCGAAAAGTACAGAAGGAAAACAGGGTGCGTTTTCCTGCAGTGTGTTGACAAAGTGGGCGTGTGCTAAGTCAAAGTGGAGACAGGATGCGGAGCCCTTCGTTGCACCTTGGGTTTAGAGC
>CAUYSK010011900.1:0-15496 GCA_963575035.1 Avahi laniger | reverse complement strand
TGTCCCTAACATAATCATAGCTACCATTCCAGATAAGAAGAGGACAATGACTAGGGAATTCATTATGCTAAACCACTGAATGTGAGTATGAGGCATAGACTCCAGAATATAGTCCCATCTAGATGCCCATCTGATATTTTTATCTTCCTCAAAACTAACAGAGTAAGTGCAGGCAATTTTGATCTCCCAGAAGTCTTGTTACTTATATCCACGGGAGGTCCAGAGCAGCCTGGTTATTTTTTTACTAACTTCCTAATTTCCATTTTAAAATTGTCCAGGTGACGTCTTCAAACTTTAAAGTAGAATATTGACTGCTGTATTATGGTTCAAAAAGCAAAAAAGATTATTACCATCCTTTTAACCTAAAAATTATTCATAATAGATAATTCTAGGTGATTGGAAGTTTAAAATAAAAATGAGAGAAAATATATTAGTATGCCTCTAGCTTATATGAAAAGAGATACATTGCAAACTTTGCTTAAATATTCTTAGAAATTTTTCAGTTTCTTTCTCATGGAAAAAAAATTAACAGGAACAACTCCAGGGAGAGTAGACTCCAAAGAACAATGGCAAAGTAAAATAGTTAAATTAAATTAAAGTCACTCCATCAATACTTAATTTCTTAAGAATTAACCAATATCGCAACCCAGAAAAAAAAATCCATTTTTTCTTTTAATATTGCTAATACATTAAATGACATTGTGTGCAAATATTAGCTCCTGTATCCAAACAAAAATTATATGATTTTACTTACAAAATGATTATTTCATTTATTATGGCTTGTCAGAATCACTGCTTTTAATCCATGTATAAGATTTATTTTAAGACATTGAGATATTCACACGTTCTAAAATCTGGTTTTAATGAATAACCTAAGCAATTATATTTTATGTTATCACCATTTGTGATTTTAAGTGATATATTTTATTTATAGCATTTGTTGGATGATTATAATATTAGGTATATATTATCAGATATCTAAACTTGATAATAATAGCTAATAAAATACCTATCTTTTATCAAACTTTTGGTGCATTTAATACTCTTGATAAACTCTTTAAAATATCTCATTTAATTATCTCAAGCCAATAAATAAAATAGAGTCTTTATTCCCATAACACAAGTGAGTAAAATAAGGCATAGATGAGTTAAGTCACTGATCTAAGGTCACCCAACAAATGAGTATTGGGATCTTGGCCCCAGAAATAATGTGATCATCTACTATTCTTGTGACTACTAATAAAATAGTGAATTGTGAATACATAATACTCAGTGGGAAATAGATGAAGATTCCACTTTCTTGTGAGTAGGGAGTTATGGGAGAATGACATAGTGAAAATAAGACTCTTTTTTAAGAAAATAATTATAGCCAAAGAGAAGAATATATCAGGAGATGCAATTGGATGCAGATATAGAAATAAATGAAGTCCACTCGGATGAGGAAGCACAAAGTCCATTTAGTTGGAAATTCATATAGCAAGGGAATCAACTACCATCACTTCCGTTTGGCAGAAACTCAAAGGCAAGCAGAGGAGTGGGAAAGCTCTACAATGAAAATAGAAGAAAGATTTAGGTATGCTCTGATTTTGCCAGTATGATAAAAACAAGAATAACTAATAGTTCTCAAATATAATTTGGAACCAGGAAGCCTAGCTGCCCATAGTGGCCAAGATAACAAGTTTCATAGTGATGAAAATCACTGTAGAGAGTCAAGTAACTTTTTCCTTAAGGAAATGTGTATGTAGCTTTTTCTACTTTTCCTGTTTCATCTCCTTACCTCCAACTACGGCAAGACATATTAGCAATGGCTCAGAAACTACTACAACTAGCCTAAAGAAATAGAGAGCAATGAGATTGTCCATCACTACTTGTGTCAGTGAGTTGAGAGTGATCTGCACAGAAGTAGTATTATTTATAACTTCTGCTAGAGTTAGGGATAAGTGTTTTGCAGTCTTTTCTATTTGTACAATTTCCACCCTTGGAACAATTCTCTGATTATTCACATGAACAATGAGTAAGTAATTTTTCCACTTTAGTACTTAACTAATCAATGGTAGCCTCATTTTGGAGATTGCTTAGTAGAATGTCCAGCCTTGGTGATTTATAGAATCAAAGTGTCTGAATAAACAAGTCTTGGATTAATATTTCCAAAATACATGAGCATTAGTGTGATGCAAATTGCACCAGATATCCTGGCTGCAAAAGTAGCATCTGAAAGACACATATAGATATCCAGGAAAAAAAGGAGTTTTTAGTCAGTTCCAAGGCCTTACATAAGCTGGGTTACATAGTTGAATCTCTGTTAATCTCTTTGAAGTGGGAGTAAATTGATTCATTGCCCAAAAGTTGCTAAATTAACATTTTAAATTACCTAGAGTTTGATCAATAGACTGTAATAATTGCTTCTTTTGGGGAGATAGTGGGGGAGATCATGGCACTAGTAAAGTGACAAGTTGATTATTTTATCTATGTAGGTGCAAGTGGAAATGTCATGAGCTATAATTCTCTGTTGTCACACTTAAGGAAACTACAACCGCACAGAGGATTTTGTGACAGAGGTCTGGTGACGAATGACACATCTAGCAGTCAATTAAGACTTAGGGTTTGTGGTTAAGTAAGAATAGCATTAGAATGAGGATTATCTTCTGACCTAACAATTATAATAAAGGGGAAAAAAACAAAAAAATAGTAGTGATTATGAGTCGATGACAACCAGGGATCTATAGAAAATGAGAAGAAAAACTGTTATAAGAAAAATTTTTTTAAAAAGGAAAGCAACAGTATTATATGGAGGTCTTGGTCCAACATCTTAGAGGGAAGATTTTCACTGCCTGACATCACTGGCTTTTCCAGTGGTTTTGGTTTAGCTGCATAATTTTAAAAATTCACCAATTCTGGAGGATCTCTGAGAATCCTAAGTTTGAGGTCCTGTATTAGAAGACAGTTCCAATTGTGTAGAATTCAAGATTCCATGTTAAAGTTGTGAAATGTAAACTTAGGTATGCACTCCCAAGAGTGTCTCTATTGTATTCATTCTTAATAGTACCTGATAAGATTTCTTCCAAGAGTTTCAAAAGCAGTTTTTCTGTATGTCTTTTCTAATAATTGAAACGTCAGGGTTAAAGGTCATGAAAAAGCTATTTGGTATGGTGCTGCAGGAAGACAATCATATCTTGTTGATGAGATCGGGCATAGTACAAAGACCCTTGCAATAATTTGGCCATGTCTGTGTGCATAGGGTAAAATCTAGTATCACAGGTAAAATCACTAAATGTATGTAATTTCCAGTTATCTGTTCATAAAGAGATGATTCATTTGCATGTGAGGCAATGGATTATGTGGATAGAAGAACTAGTGGTGTCTCTTTGGACAGAGGAGTTCAAGAGTTTCTGAAATCTTGTCAATTTTAATGTATAGATACCATTGGTTCTTTCAATCTTTACAGGAAATTGTGGGGAGAAAATGCAGTGAGGTTTTTGATTAAGGATATTTCCTTACAGACTTATTTTATAATCATTCTTTTAAACTGCGTGTCTCAGTCCCTTAATATAAAAATTGGTATGCTCCAGGGTTAGAAACACAAAGTCAAGGAGCATTTCAGTAACTGCAAGAGCTATAGCTTTTCAGCAAGCAAATGCCTTCAGCGCATTCTGAAAATAGGTATACAATAATTAAAACATATTCAAATTTCACGAGGGGCAGAAGCTGGATGTATTCCATCTGGAGATGTCTATATGGCCTCCGATGCTTTGATTTCTGGCTGTGTGTGCTACCTTTAAAGAGTTTCAAAGATCATGCAGTTGACATGTCACACATAACATGAAAATAATCTCAGCTGACTATGTGGATTTAGAACAGGAACTAATTTGCCTAAACTACGATATGTAGTTTCATGGAGAAATTTAGGTAATAAGCACTTCAAATCATCTGCTCTCAACAAGCCTCATTCTTGGGAGCATCAGAGCTCATCTGAGTAAAGGTTAGAATCAGAATTTTTCCCCATTTCTAAAAAATTACTGGCTTAACATTGCTATTTTATAATAGCCTCTTCGAATCACCAAAGATATTTATCCTTTGGATATTTAATTATGATCTCATCTCAATTAAGGCTGCTTGTTTGGTATACTAACCTGCTAGAGGTTATTTGTGTGTGCATTTGTGTGTGTGTGTGTGTGTGTGTGTGTGTACATATCTTTTATTTTTTTCCCATTGGCCTCAACTTTTATAATAGCTACCTCACTAGGAAGTAAAAATGAAACGTTTCATTAACTCATCTATGGTGGACATTCTAGCAGAAGAAAGAAACATCCTTTGTTTTCAAAGCAGAACAAAGCTAAGTGCTACTCAAAAAGCATATCTGCTGTTTGTATATATGCTTGGTGTATGACTATTCACTAGTTGACAAGCTCTAGTATGTGCAATAATTTCTGCCATCTGGACTGATTTCACCTCAGGTATAGTACTGTCTAATAAAGGAGAGCTTTCATTAATGATACCGTATGTTTTTGGCTATCCTCCAGTTTTAGTTTTAAGGCATGATGCATTAACAAAAACTATTAGGTCAAGGCTCTCAGTGTGAATCTTTAATAAATCTGAAAAAAGCAAAGAAACTTCCCTAAGACAGTAGTGAAGGTCCACTTCAGGTAAGGCCCAGAGAGTGACAGGATTCAGGCTGTTACAACAGGGAAAAATAATGTGTGAGATAGAGGTTAATAGTTTCAGACAAAAAGATAATCTGCTGGCTTAAAGGTACAGTGTTTTCTCAGTTAGTAGTAATATCTGTACAGCACTAGGAACCATGAACTGAATGGAGACCCTAGGACTAAGTCAGTAAAAGCATCATTAGTTTTTGCAGAGGAAGCTATTGCCCTAAAGCAAAGGATATGAGCCTTTGCAATCTGGTCAGGGATGAAGTTTTGTTAAGCAATGTGTTTTTATGTTTATTATGAAGTCGAGTTAAAATTCCAAGGATTTCAGGTCACACATGTATAGATAGACAAAAAGGCTACTATTGCTGTAGGGACATCTAAAGAAAAGAGTCAGGTTCTAATAGGTGTCTTTAAGTTTGGGCTTCCAAAAAAGAGTTTCTTACTGAAGACTTAGTCAATTGATTTAAGGGGTTTTTGAATCACAGAAAAAAAATGACATTTGTATCTACAATATCCAGTTAAACCTAGGAATCTTTTTGAGCCTCATTTGGTGAGGGGTCTACTGGAAATTTGGAGAGTCTTCAGTCTGTCAGGAGAAACTGTTTTTCTCTCCTTGGGTAGGTCATACACTGAATTATGGACATTAGAGAATTTTTTTATTGTTGTTAGATTGTTTGTTTAAATTTTGTTTTGTTTTGGTTTTCTTGGAGGTGGGGGTAAAGTGTAGGGGAATATGTGCTAGGTACAGTCTGTTCCTCTGCTCTTGAGGGTATGATACATGATCCAATTTCTACCCCAGTGCCTGTTTGTGTCTTTGAGCTCTGAGCACAGAGCCTCACCATCTCCGTCACCTCTAAAGCCTCTTTCTGATTGTGTTAGATTGCCGCTTTCCTGACTAGCTTCCTCCCCTTACACACTCCACCTTTTTTGTATCATCCAGGTATTTTTGTTGAACTACCCACTTACTAATAATTATCTTGACCATCATGTTCAGGAACTAAAGGTACCTGTTGCATTTCAACAGAAATAATGATAATTCATGGTACATTGATATCATATTTCCACTTTTCTTACCAACGAAACTTGTTAATTATTTGCTCTCTTATTATTCATTCACATTTGACCACAATAAGGGTTCAGCTCATCTGACTCTTTCTTATCAGGGAGTGCAACAGGCAGGGGGTTGAAAGAAACTCTTTTTCTCACTTTTTCCAGAGAAGTACACTTTTGGGTCACAGAAAAATGGAGCTTCATGAATTTGAATAATTACATTCATCTTCAAAATTAACTTCAATGAGTACTATATCTATTTAAGATGAGCAGTTGCAAAGAATTTCTCTATTACAGTACTATTCTGTATCCATCTACTTCCACCCAAAGAATCAGTAATTAAAACATCTATAACAATAATATCGCATAGAGAATGAGGCTTAATCCTCTTTTGTCATGCTGATTGTTTGTCTATAAAAAATCCATCATGAAAATTATGATAAAATTTCCCTACTTATTTCATAATTTATACTTAATCTTTTAACTTACCATGTCCAAAGATTATAAAATAAGACAAAAAGGTATTATAGCTGTGGCTTTCGAGAAATGAATTTTAGGTAGCCATTTACACAGAGACCATCTCATAAATGTGTATCCACGGTGTGCCTCACACTTACAGGTTTATTGTTCTGTCCTTGTTGCTGAAACTATGGGCACACATTTGTTAAGGATAAATCATTCATAAAGGTAAATAGTAACTAATAGGAAAATGGTCATAAATAACTTAAGGTAAACAATAGAGAATCTGAAGAGGATATCAGAGATTTTTATTAATTAAAATAATTATTATGTATATTTAAT
Source organism: Avahi laniger (assembly GCA_963575035.1). Lineage (NCBI taxonomy): Eukaryota > Metazoa > Chordata > Mammalia > Primates > Indriidae > Avahi > Avahi laniger. Next base: position 8,996 of record CAUYSK010011900.1, on the reverse strand, counting down.
ACAAGGGTTTCCATGTATAAAAACTCTATAAACAGCAATCTGTTCAAACTCATTCAACAATTGTCATGAAAGTAAACATACAGACAAAGCACATAGACAAAACATTTTGACTTTGAGAAAATAAAATCAAATTTATTATGCCTTAACTCTTTGTAAAAAGAGAAGGGTAATATGCTTTGCTTACTACGTTCTCTCTGTTTATCTCATTCTATGAATTTGGATTTTGGTTTGTAGAAAATTCTTTTCACCTGAAATTTAACTATGTTCAAAAGAGGGCAGTGTGTCTTCACAAATGTACTGAAAATTATAAAAATAGATTCACATATGTTTTTGAATTTCAATCTCTAAGAAATACTGAGCAGAAATTAATTTGAATATAATGAATACTATAAGAACATGATGCTTAATTTTAATACCTTTTAAAAGTGGAAGCTATTTTTCTTGAACTTGTTATAACATCATGTTCACTTAAGTACTTAAATGTTTAACAGAGATGCTTGGGTTTGGACCATGGTTAAAGATTAACTATAGAGCTAACCAACAGGATTCTCAGTGTAAAATCTAGCAAAATGTGGAAAAAAACAATTAAGGTATTGCAAGCTTTTGCTGTATTTTAGTAAAGACATTTACTTAATTTTAAGTAGTGTTGGAACAATTTACACACTTTTTGACCATATTTTGGCTCCCCTTCAATCTGTATGTTAGAATTTAAAATAAATGTATTGTTAAAAAGCATTATTAGCAACTTCTGGAAAATTTCCTCATAATGTGATTTTAAAAATGGTATTTATAGGGACATAGACAATATTCACTAATTCTGACCTGTGATGAATTAGTTCAAATCTTACTCTCAGGCTTGAAACACTCAGGTGTCATATTAGCGAATAAGTAGAGATATTTAGCAATACTGAAGGATGGATTATCTAAGAACTCTTCATCTTTGAGTGAAATATTGTTATGAGTGAGAGAATAATGGTTGGAATTAAATTATCATTTATAAATGATATGATTCAGTGGAAGAAAGCCATGAACTGGGCATTCAGTAACCTTAAACTCGTTTTTATCTCTTAGTCCAGTGTGAAATTTTTTAGGAAATATATCATTTACACGTATGTGTAAATAACTTCTATGTGCAGTTTAAAAACAATAAAATAGATACTAGCATATTCACCATCCAATTTAAGAAGTAGAATGATACCATTTCTCTAAAATATCTTGTCTTGATTTCTGATTGTACCATCATCTCTCCCTTCTCTTTCTCCCAGGAAAACCATTATACTGACTTTGTGCTAATCACACTGTTTTATATCATCAGGTTCACATCATGTCCCTAAGTCATATCCTGTTTAATTGTACATATGAAATTTGGATACTTTTTTCTCTGGTATTACTGCAATAATGCAAAGTTACTGCAGAAAATCAAATAAAAGAGGTGACAGCATGCATCTTATTTGTAACTGATCGTAACAAAAATGTTCTCAATATTTCATCAGTATGTCATTTGCCATTGTTTTTTATAAATGTCTTTCATAAGATGCAAGGAGCTATCTTCTATACTGAATTGAAATATGTTTATTTTATGGTTTTAAAATTATGAACAGATATTGGATTTTATAGAATTTTTTTGACATTTATTAAAATGATCATATGGTTTTTATGTTTCTCAGATTGTTAATTGCTTTTGTAATATTTTATTAATGTTTTATTCTCATAAGATATCCCAATCTGACCATAATCTGTTCTCATTTTTATGTATCTGAAATAGAATTTTTGCATCTATGATCTTAAATGATAATGACATGCAATTTTTTACTGAGAGTTCTTGACTCATTTTGATAACAATCCTAGACTAGTTTTACAAAATTTGTTGAGGCTTTCTTTTCATTTTTATTTTCTGTTGCACTTTGCATAATTTTCAAGTTAAATATCAATTAAAATTCATCTATAAAACCATCTATTTTTTGTAGGAAGATTTTTAATGGATTCAAATTTTGCAAGCTGTAGGACTTTCCGGATTTTTTACTTCTTCGTGGTCATATTTTAAGAATATGCGTTTTTCTAAGGATTTAGACTAATTTTCAAATTTATTCACATATAATTTTACATAATATTCTGTTAAAATTGCTACCTATTAAATATATGCTCGTATATATATTTATTTCTAGTATTATTTGTTCTTCCTCTATTATTACTCCAAAAATACAAAGTAATTGTAGAAGAATATTGATACGTTGGCCAGAGGTTTTCTAAATAGCCAGAGGTCCATTTCTCACAATTAATTCTCATACTTATTTCTTCCTTCCTAGAGCACTTTGACTTTTTTATTTTAATTTTTATCACTTGGTTTATATTTTTAGTATATTAATTTTCAGCTATTATTTTTGTTTTATAAAATGAACATATAAATTTACGTTTTTTTTTTTTCTAAAATATGTGAGGGATCTAGCTCATTGCCCAAACTTTACGTGTAATTTTAATTTCTTTTTTTTATATGCCTGACCAAAGGCAATTTCAACTGCTTTTTCTGGCAGGCCTCACAGGGGAAACCATTCCGCCCACACCTGACTTGATATCATAGCCCAGATCCTAATTTGTTTACATTCTGGTTCTTTGCTTGCTTTAGGCTTAAATTTCTCTTATTTTGCTAGTTTACCTAGGCAGAAACTAAGCTTATTTATATTATTTACTTCTTTTCTGATACAGTCATTTAATGCTATAAATTTCCCTCACAGCATTGTTTTTGCTAGATCCCACAAATTTGAGTAAGTTTTATTTTACCTTAATTTAGTTGAACATATTTTAAAATTTGTCTCAAGACTTTTTTTCCTTGATCCATGTGTTATTTGGAAGTATATTGTTTAATTTCCCAATATCTGGGAAATTTTCAACTACCTTTCATTATTGATTTCTAGTTAAATTTCATTAAGATCTGAGACTATATTAATATTTTGTATGATTTTTATTTTTAAAAATTTGTTAAAGTGTGTATTGTAGCCCAAAATGTTGTCTGTCTTGGTAACAGCCTCATGTGAGCTTCAGAAGAACGTGTATTCTGCTGTTGTTGGGATGAGATGTTCTAAACTTATCGATTAAATTAAGTTGATGGTAGTGCTCTGCATAAGAACAGTTAAAGTCTTTAACTATAATAGGAGTTTTTATCATTTCTCTATTTAATTTGTCAATTTTTGCCCCATGATATTTGTTTTCAGGTGTAAGCACATTATGGGTTATTATGGTTTTTGGAGAATTAATCTTTGTAATAATTACGTAATGTACCTTTTTATTCCTGATAATTTTTCCTATTCTGTAGTTTTTTGTTTTTTCCCTTTTGAAATTAATATAGATACTCCAGCTTTCTTTAAGTTAGTTTTAGGATGCATATCTTTCCTCTTCACTTTATTTGTAACCTACCTGAATCTTTAAGGTGGTTTTCTTGCAGACAACATATAATTAGGCTTCTTTCTCTCCTTTTTAAGATTCATTCTAGCAAGAGTTCTTTTAGTTGGTTTATCTACACCATTCATGATGATTAAAGCTACTGTTTATAAAGTTGGACTAATATCTACCATGAATGTGATTTTTTTTATTACATTTGTTCTTTGTTCCGTTTTTCCTTCTCCACTTTTAATTGAACATTTTATATGATTTCACATTATATCTTTAGTTAGCATACCAAATAGACTTAAATATGCTTCCTTTTTGAAATTTTTAGTGGTTGCCCTAGAATTTCCAATATTTGTACGATTATGTAATTCCACTTTCAAATTACCTTACGTTGCTTCTTATACAGTGCAATTACCTTAAAGAGAGTATTCTTAGTTCCTCCCTCCCATCTCTATGACATTGCTGTCATTCTTTTCATTTATCCATATGCTATTATCACCTAATAAATTCTTAATATTATCTTTTAGGTAATCATATTTTAGATAATTTAGAAATTAAAAAAGTAAAAGATTGTACATCATCTTCATTGATCCCTTCTCCAATGCTCTTTATTTATGTAGATTCAAGATTATTACATATATACTTTTTCTTCTACTTAATGAATTTCCCTAAATGTGTAGTGTAGATCTGCTACAGATGTATTTCCTCTTTCTTTGTTTTATTTATCCTTATCTGTTGAAGAAAAAATTCACTGCATGTAGAGTTCTAGTTTGTGTGTGTGTGTTTGCAATCACTTTAAACATCCTTCCCTATTCTCTCTTGCTTGCATGTTCTCTCATGAGAAGTCCACTATTATTTTTACCCTTGTTCCTCTATAGGTACATTTCTGCTCTTTCCCACCTCATTGTTTTGCATTATTTTAAAATATTGTTTTAATAAATTTTATTATATATATTTAAGGTATACAGCATGCTGTTATGATATATATATATAGTAAAATGATTACTATAGTGAAACAAATTAACATATCCATCATCTTACATAGTTACTCATTTTTCCCCCTGTGCCAAGAGCAGCTATAATCTACTCATTTGCCAAAAATCCTGAATACAATACACTATTATTAACTATAGTCCTCATGTCCTACCTTAAATCTTTAGACTCGTTTATTTTAAATATCTGCTACTTTGTATGTTTTTATCTATATCTTCCAATTTCCCCCCAACCACTCTAACCCTAACAACCACTGTCTTTTTATTCTTTATGTCCATATATTTGACTTTATTTCTTTTAGACTCCACATATAAATGTGATCACACAATATTTACTTTTCTGTGTCTGGCTTATTTCACTCAGCATAATGTCCTCCAGGTTCATCCATGTAATGATGAATGGCAGGATCTCCTCCTTATTAAGGCGGAATAGTACTCCATCACAGTTTCTTTATTCATTCATCCATTGGGGGTCACTTAGGTTGTTTCCTAGCTTGGGTATTGTGAATAATGCTGCAGTAAACATGACAGTGCATATATCTTATGAGATCATAATTTTATTTCCTTTGGGTATGTATTCAGAAGAGGGATTGCTAGGTTATATGGTAATTCTGTTTAACAGTGAGCATTGGTATGGTTTTCTACTTGTTATATCATCTGCGATTTCCTACCTCGTTGTTTCATAGTTGTCTTTGTAGAGATCTTTCACCTCTTTGGCTAAGTACATTCCTAGGTATTTTATTTTCTTTGTAGCTATTGAGAATGGTCTTTGACTTGACTCTCAGTTTGACTGGTATCGGTGCATAGGAATGTTACTGATTTGTGACATTGATACTGTACCCTGAGATTTTGCTGAATTTTTAAATCAATTCCAGGAGTCTCTTGGTGGAATCTGTGGGATTTTTTAGATATAAGAGCACATCGTCATCAAAATTGGTATTGATTAATCAACACTTATGTGCACATATGATAGTAACATTCATTGGGTATTGGGCAGGTGGGAGGGGGAAGGAGAGGGTGGGTATATACATACCTTTTGGGTGTGGTGCACACCTTCTGGGGGATGGACATGCTTGAAGCTCTGACTCAGGAGGGGCAAAGGTAATATATGTAACCCAAACATTTGTACCCCCATAATATTCTGAAATTAAAAAAAATTCCGGACAAGCGACAGTTTGACCTCCTCTTTCCTGATTTGGATACCCTTAATTTCTTTCTCTTGCCTGATTGCTCTGGCAAGAACTTCCAGCACCATGTTGAATGGAAGTGGTGACAATGGGCATCCTTGTGTTGTTCCAGTTCTCTATGTGAAAACTTTCTAGGAATCAGTTCCAGGAGCTTTTTTGTATTTGGAAAAGTCTTTATTTCACTTTCCTTTTAAAAAGATATTTCCAGAAGAAATGAAATCTTAGTTATCAGTCTTTCATTTGGTTCTTTTAAATACTGTTTTTTTGTCTTCTATTTTAATATGTTTCAAAAATTTTTAAATATATTCACGCTTATATTTATTTTTTTCTGTATGTGTGTTTTCCTCCTACCCATAATCATAAGATTTTCTCATTGACACTAGTATTCAGCAATTTGATTTTGAAGTGTCTTGATTTAATTTTTTTATATATCTCTAGTATTTTCTTGTTCATTAAGCCTCATGGATTTTATGTTTTCAAAATTTTCATCAAATATAGAAAGATTTTGTCTGTTATTTATTCAAATATTTCCTGTCATCCCTTTCCCAGTTCCTGTTTATATTCAGTTTCATGATATTCTTTCACATATCATTGGGCACTGTTCATATTTAAAAATAATTTTTCACTGTGATTTCTATTGTTATGTCTTTATCTTTACCGATCTTTCATTCTGTAGTGTGTAACCTGCTTATAAATTCATGTAGTGATTTTTTTCTTATTACATTGTTTGTGTTGATACACAGACTGGTATTTAAAGAATACTTTTCTTTCATCCTTATGTTCAGTCTCTCTTTAAATTCCTTGAGTGAATTAATAAGTGTTTTAATGAGCTTGTGTGTTAATTCCATCGTCTCTAACATTTCTATTGATAGATTTTTCTCCCAATTATGGATTACACTGCTGCTTCCTCATGTGTCAACTAATCTTTATTGCATGAGATACATTATGAATGTTACCTTTTTGAGTGTTTTGATTTAATTGTCTGCCTTTAAAAAATGTTGATGTTTGTTTTGTAAGTCAATTAAATTGCTCGCAAATCAGCTTGTGTCTTAGTTTGGGCTGCTATAACAGAATACCATAGATTGGATGGCTTAAACAACAGAAATTTATTTCTCTCAGTCTGGAAGCTGGAAGTCCAAGATCAAGGCAATCCAGTGTCTGATGAGAACCCTGCTCCTTGTTAGCATATGACCATCTTCTTGTATCCTGACATGAGAGAGAGCAAAGAGAGTTAATGAATCTCTTGTCTCATCTTAAAAGGGCACTAATTCTATTGATTAGGGCTTCATCTTCATGACCTAATTATCTCTCAAAGGTCCTACCTCCAAAGAGAGCTACATTGTGCATTTAAGCTTCAACACATGAATTTTGGATAGAAACAAACATTCAGTCCATAGTAGCTTGATTTTTAGTTAGGACAGCTATACAGTTACTTAAACTCCAGCAATGAAATTGATACACATCAAAATTAAAATTTGAGTCCCAGTGTCCATGAGACAATCTTATGATCATGACTAGGAAAAAAACACATGCATACAGAAAAAAATAAATAAAGTGTGACCAGAAACATTGTTGAAACATGTTAAAACACAAGACAATGAAATAACATTATTATTATTAAGACTTGATGAGTATTGAATGTCCTATCTATTCTAAATGTGCTTTCCATTCTGCCTGGAAAAAGTTAAATATCTACCAGTGTGTGAGCTCTGAGAATTTTAGCTTATGATTGTTTTGTAGTTGTTCTTTCCTTGTCATATAGAGTTTAATCCTACAGATTAATATTGGACCAAAGATCTACATGTATGCCAATACAGATTTCTGGAGCTCCTGACTATCACAGTCTAAGGATAATAAACCCATAGATGTCCTTTCATTCCCTCTGAGATATTTGTTTATATTCCAAGATTAATTAAATCCAAGCATCATCCTTTCTCCTTACAGAGAGGATTTGTTTAAAGGTCTTTCTCTTTTTTTCCTTAGAGGTGAGGAAGGGCCAATGTGCCAGCTGCCCTAGATAAACTCCAGGTCTCATATTAATAAATTCAAGTCTCCTCCTTATAATGCAAACCCCACTGCATACACAGATGAATATCTTGCCTTCATTGCTTCACCTTTTGAGGAATTTAGGCATAAAGACCCAATGCAAGATGCAACCCTGACTGCTCATTTCGTTGTGAAAATAAAACATCTGGTGTCTAATCCAGATATCTCATGTCTCTGGTCAGAATATGAATATAGACACAAATTTAATACTGGATTATGCAATCACAATACAGTTTTCTTCTTTCCTCTGCTAGAAGCACAAATGATTCTCAGCATTACTTATATTTCATATTCCAGTATATTTTGTTTGTTGGCTAATTTTTATCTTATAGCTCACCATAATGTTTGATGTATGATAGATATTCAGTACATACCTTGTTAACAAACAAATATGCACTTTATTAATTAAATAAATAAACACCGATGCTGTACTACGAAATTATCATTACATTTTTTTCTTCCCAAAAGATTTCTGTTAGTGATGACAGATTGAAATCAAAATTTATTTTTTTTACTTCCACAGCTATTAAAAAACTCAATCTATTATATATTTCCATTATTTCTGTTTACTTTCCCATAGATAATTAAAGCAGTACATGTTTAAAAATCTTAGACTTTATATATTTCCATGATGCTGCCTTTTGTGGAGTATATTTTTTTTTATTTATTATTCCAGGGTATTGTGAGGGTACAAACATTCTAGTTACACTTTATGTCTTTGCCTCACCCAAATGTGGGTTAAAGGCGTGCCCTTCCCTCCCTTTAGTGCTCCCCTTGTCCTTTAGTTGTAGATTTGGCCCCCCCCCCCGGCCCCCTCCTCCCGGGGGCGGGTGTGTGTCATGGGATAACCCTCGGGTTGAAGAGGTAGTACCAAATTTATGTCGAGTACACATGGATCCCATTCTTCTGCTCTTGTGGTGCCTCACTTTGGATGATGGGCCTAAGTTTAGTCCAGGAAAGTATAAGAGGTGCTATTCTTATCAAACGGCTAGCTCCTGGGACGCCTGCGTGGGTCACATCCTGCAACTCCAGCGTGGGTTACTCCTTTAGTGAGGCAGTATGTTTTCTCAGTCCACTTCCTTATCAGGAGGAACCTTTGTTCCCCTCTTGCATTCCATTCCTTTATCTCCCTAGAAGTTTGGAAGGTTACCTGCCTAATCGTCTGCCAATGCTGGATAGGCTTGGGGGAGAAGCAGAGGAGGTATCGAATACTGTGAAGGATCTGAGATTCTACCCTGCTTACAAGCAAACAATTAGCTTGCCACCGTTTTATACATGCTGGTGGAAGACAGGAGAATCCTGGGTTAGAGACAAAGAATATCATTACTTTATTACTCAGAATAGAACAGATGGCATGAGTTTCAGGTCCAGTTGGTTTTTCTTGCCC
>CAUYSK010011899.1:0-19472 GCA_963575035.1 Avahi laniger | reverse complement strand
CAGCTCTCAGTTTACCGATGACATCGCCATGCTTTCCCCGTGGCTTGCAGGATGACAAGAGTGAAAAGACTGAGCTTGTGGGAACAGCAGTTGTGCTGGGCTGATTCTCTGCTGCATGCAGTGACTATTTGCAGGATGAGTGGATGTGAATAAATGACAGGCGACTGGATTAGAGGACATGTTACATGTAGAATGCCAAATGCCCAGAAAACTAGTTTTTAAAATGTTATAGCTAAGATTCATTTCTTCCCCTTAATTCAGGATCATTTTTCTACTGCCCTTATTTAAACCCAAAGGGAAATGAGAACAAACGTACCAAATCATTGTTTCATATCTGGTTGTTATTTATCATTTATCTAAAATTTAAGCTCTGTAATTTAGCTTAAGAATTACTATTATAGCAACTCAGGAAATGTATTTATAATAATTTACTTTTTTTTTTTTTTTTACTTTTCCCTGTTTATTAATTTTGAAAATAACTGATATACATTCATTTGTTAAAAAAATTTTTTAAAGATATCTGGTGAAAAGTCCAGTCTGTCTCTCACCCGTCTTCTAGTGTCTGTGTCACAATCCCTAGGTTAGCCACAATTCCCAGTTTCTTCTATAGCTTCCTAGTTTGTCTCCACATAAACATATATTAAGCTATTCTTTTTTTTTTTTTTTTTGAGAGAGAGTATCACTCTTTTTGCCCGGGCTAGAGTGCCGTGGCATCAGCCTAGCTCACAGCAACCTCAAACTCCTGGGCTCAAGCGAGCCTCCTGCCTCAGCCTCCCGAGTAGCTGGGACTACAGGCATGCACCACCATGCCTGGCTAATTTTTTCTATATATTTTTAGTTGTCTGATTAATTTCTTTCTAATTTTAGTAGAGATGGGGTCTCGCTCTTGCTCAAGCTGGTTTCGAACTCCTGAGCTCAAACAATCCGCCTGCCGCGGCCTCCCAGAGTGCTAGGATTATAAGTGTGAGCCACCGCGCCCGGCCTTAGCTATTCTTTTTTAAAATTATAAATGGTAGCTCACATTCTTCTTCATCTTGCTCTTTTTATTTAACATCAAATTTAGAGATCACTGTGGTCTGATTGTTTGTGTCCCCCCCAAAATTCATATGCTGAAATCCTGACCCCCAAGGTGATGGTTCAGGGTGTGGGTCTTTGGGGAGGTGGTTTGATTATGAGGGTGAAGCCTTTATGATTGGGATTAGTGCCCTAATAAAAGAGCTAGCTAGTCCATTCCACCACGTGAGGACACAGCAAGAAGGTATCATCTATGAACCAGCGAGTGGGCTCTCCCCACACACTAAATCTCCTGGTGCCTGAATCTTGGACTTCACACCCTTCGAACTGTGAGGAATAAATGCTGTTTATAAGTCACCCAGTTCATGGTATTTTATTATAACAGGTTGAATGGCCTAGGACAGAAATCATTCCATTTTATTGGCTAGAGAGCTGTTTCATTTCTTTAATAGCTGGGAATTATTCTAGTGCATAAATCTATGATAATTTAATCTTTTTATTGACATATTTAAGTTGTTTCCAAATATTGCAGTTACAAATAAACTTTTATATATGGGCAAGTATACTACAGGATAAAGTTCTAGGAGAGGAATTGTGAGGTAAAAGGGTATATTACATACATTTGTGATTTTTACAGATAATCCCAAATTGCCTCTCTTGAAAGTTGTACCATTTCCACCCTTATCTTTTACTATGATTTGAATGTCTCCTCTAAAGCTCATGTTGAAATTTAATTGCTGTTGTGACAATATTAAGAAGTGGGTCCTTTAAGAGGTGATTCTTGGGCACACTTCCTTGCCATGCAATGTCCTCTGCCATGTTATGATGCAACAAGAAGGCCCTCACCGTTTGTAGCTCCTCGATTTTGGACTTCTCTCAGCTTTCGGAACTGTGAACCAAATAAATCTTTTCTTTACAAATTACCCAGTCTGTGACATTCTGTTAGAGCAGCATAGAACAGACTGAGACACCTCTAACTATTGGTCTTCAGTGACAATTCTCATTATTGGTGTGAAAGTTGGTATTTTCTTTTATCTTCACCAAAAAGTATGTTATTAAACTTTTTGCTAACTTGCCAATCTTGCAGGTGAAAAAACAACCTCGCTGTAAGTTTAATTTACATTTCTCTCTGTGAGTGAGGTTGAACGTCTCTTCAGAGGTTTAAGATTCGTTTGTATTTCCTTTGCTAGGAACTGTTCTTATTCTTTCCCCATTTTTCTATCAGGTTATTTTTCTACTTATTGTTCATTTGTCAGATCTCTTTATATATTGAAAAAGTGAAAGTTGTTGCTGACAGTGGCTTACTAGGGCTAAGTCCACTGAAAAAAATGGCACTAAATTACACTTTATGGACTTAAAATTCACATGTCATTTTAGTGTTTCTAAAAATTAAGATGCATTTGTAAACATACCTACAATAATATTTATGTTTTCTAAATAGTAATTGACACATATATTTAGTACCAGCACCTAAATGTGTAATTCACAAATACTGAGAGCTTGAGGAGAGTTTAGATTACCTCATTCTACTCCCCCAGTGTACAGGTAAGAAACTAAGGGCAAGGAAAGGTGGTCATTGGGCTGCAACTAACAAGCAGCCAGGCTCAAACAGGCTTACACAATAAAAAAAAAGTACTGGTTCACTTAAAAGGAAGCCCAGAGTCAGTGTAAGCTTTGGGGCTGGGTGATTCTATTAGCTCAACAGCATTATCAGGGACTCATGTTATTTTCCACCAAAGGGCGGTTGCCCGGGGTTGCCAGTACCAATGGGGTGGTGGTGGTAGTGGCTATTGCTGTTTCCTTACTCTTCTTCAAGAGGAGGAAGAGAAGGCTGCTTCTATAAAGCCTCTTGGAAAATGAGGGCAAACCTTAGTAGAAGTTTACAGCAAACCTCTTCTCATATCTCACTGGACTTTACTAAATTCCATGACCCCTCCCAAGCCAATCATTGGTAAGGGGATGGCTCACCCTCAGACCAATAGGGACCACCCCTGAAGCTGGAGTCAGGTCAGCTTCCAGGGATGCACATGGGCTGCTGGAGAGGAGCGGGGTACCCAAACAAAATCAGAAGTCTGTGCTATATATAATATGTGAAATAGGATTACTTAATGTCTCATCATTGTCTTAATTCATGAAATGCAAAAAGTAAAATAGATTCACTCAAAATCTGTATCAATCACTGTTCTCCATACACACAGAACCAACAGGATACATGCACGCACATGCAAAGAGAATTATTTTAAAGAATTGGCTCACACCGTTGTGGGAGCTGGCAAATCTGAAATCTGTGGGGCAGGCCAGCATGCTGGGAACTCAGGGAAGCGCTGATGGTGCAATCTTGAAGCAGAATTCTGTCTTCTTCCGTAAACCTCAGTCTTTGCTCTTAAGGCCTTCACCTGATTGGACAAGGCCCACCCACCTTATTGAGGGTACTCTCCTTTACATAAAAATCAACTGATTGTAAGTGTCAATCACATCTACAAAATACCTTCACAGCCACATCTAATCTAGTGTTCGGCCAAACAACCAGGCATTATAGCCCAGCCAAGTTGACGCCTAAAATTAATCATCACATAATCTTTACCTTTCAATCTTATTTTCCTTAATGTTTCTAACTTCACATTTCCTTGAAGTGGGTGGGTGGCAGCAGTGTGATTTCAGAAACATAAACCTTATGGCGAAGGTGGGAACCACTATAGAAAATGCAGGAATCATCGTTTTTCATTCCAGTCCACAGGATCCGTGCAGATGTCTCCAGACGTAGATGGACGTAGCCCAACCTTGCAACATTTGTCCTCTGATTCAGATCGGGTCACCCGTGGGCTGCTGTGGGAAGCTGGACTGGACGGAAGTTTTCTTTAGTGTCTGCAGTAACACTGAAGGCATGTCCATGTCCCAGCAAGTGTCCCAAACATTGGAACCCAGGCTCAGCAAATAAAAGGAAAAATTAGGGTTAGAAACCTTTAACTATGGATCTATGGAAGCCAGCTTCCAGCTGATAAGCCATTTATCCAGTGATGGTAATCCACTTGTTTGACAGCACCAATGAATATACAGAGTACGTTTTGGGCATGTGGCTTGACAAATATTCTCGTGCAATTTATAGAATTTTACTCAATTATCTCTGACTATTTAAGGTCTGTTTCAGGTGTTAGTGTGCTGTTAGCAGATTATTTTAAAAATCTTTTTCATAATCTGAATTTCCTCTTCCTTTATGGGGATAACTTTAACATGCTGGTAAGTTTTGTTTTGGCATGCTGTGATAGTTCTTGTTCATCTCAAAGTCTAGGAAAGTTTAGGTTGTTTTCAGTCCCGGGTGACAGGCTCCTTATTGGCTGTCAGAGTTTCACCCTGGCTTATCTAAAAACCTTGTAACTCACCGAAGACAAACACTGCAGGGCGGCAGTGGGCGTGTGTGTTTACAAGAGGGTGCGGAGCGAACAAAGGGACTTTGGGAAGCGGCCAATTCGGTGCAATTTAGGAATTCTTGCCTTGTGCAGAGCCAGCCCGGTTTCTTTCCTTCAGGCATTTTAATAATCAATTGTCAAAACGAAAATAAAATAAAAGGCAGCTGTGTGCCCTCTCGGGTACTGCCTCACATCTGGCAGCCCCTTTGCGCTCCTGCGTTGGGCCCCCTCAGCACCACACCTGGGCAGGGAAAGTGTGTCCTACCGTGTCCGTGGTTACCGCCCTGTTTTAAGCCTGGGACGGGGGAGACCCGGCTGCCCCTGGTTCCACCTCCTGAGGAATCTGCGCGTCTCTGGGAGCCTTTTCCAGTCGTGCTCCCTGGGACCTTTCCAGGCATTAGTGACTGTGGGATGTCCACCGTCGAAGTGAGAGTCATTGGGAACATCTCTGCAGGCGTGTTTGAAAAAGATAAAATGCTGGCGGGCGGGCGTGCCTGCGGCCCCGCCTTCCAGGTTCCCCGCTGCGGCGTGGCGCTTCCGGGGTGCGGGCGTTGGCGCAGGTGCAGCCGGAGGCCGGGAGGCTCCCACGGCCCTGGCGAGGCCCGGGGAGGACGAAACGCGCCCTCCTGTGGCCGAAAGCGACGTCGCCTGCGGGGAGGAGGAAACGCGCTCTCTGCAACCGTCTTTCCAGACGCCTCAGCTGCTCTGCCCGCCTTTTCTTCACTTTTCTCAGAATGGACGCTGGGGAAGGAAAGAAGAGCTAAGGATTGTTCCTGTTGCAGCTTTTGCACAGTTTGACGAGACCACTTCCCTTTTCTCAGTCCTTCCGGTGATTCCAGATTGCTTTTCCTTAGCATGGGCTTTCACGGGAATGCCCCGCCCGGCTTTCATTCAGGGTGTGGAAATTCGGAGTGAGGCCGCGAAATGGTTTTATTGTTTTTTCAAGAACTGCCATCAACTCTACTACCCCACCCCCTCCCACTACGACAATTTCCCAGTGAGGAGCACTTCCCCTGAAAACGGCTGCAGTGTTGTTTTAGGTTATTATAGTCTCATTTCAGACCTGTTCATTTTTCAAAATGTTATTCCAACCTCCCTTCACAGCTTTTCTTTTTTCCTGAAGTTAAGCTGGAGCCGTGGACCTGGCGCTCGCTCGCTCTCTGTTTAGGGAGTGAGTACAGTCTGGCTCTGAGAATCCTCTTTCCCATATGGTCCCAGGCCAGTTTCTTCAAAATGCAAGTCACAAGCCATTAGTGGATCATAAAATCCAATTTAGAAAGTCACAATCTGTCTTCGTTAAAGAAAATGAACAGCATGGAACATAGATTACAGAGTACATTGCATATATTAGAGTATTATTTCATAAAAAGCTTTGTTTCACGTGAGTGTATGTGTGTGAGTGTGAAAATACGTGTGGGCTGCCTGGAATGGTGTGAATTGTGTCGTAATGTAAAACTTATTTGCTATGGGCCATGCCCAAGGAAGTTTGAAAGTCCCTGTTGTGGGTAGGTCTTCAGTGGGCAGGGGGAGGGGAAAGAAGGAGGGAGAAGGGGGAATCTCAGGGGACTGTCTGCTGTAGGTTAGCTGTGGAAATATGTCTGCCCCCAGCCTTGTCCTGATTTACTCTGGTCCATATGAAGCCGACGGCCTCTGTGGTAATGGTGTTCTGCTTGCTGGTGTTTGTGGCTGTTTGGGGGCTGGGTTTAGTTTCAGCCTAGCTGCGGATCCACCGTGTTTCCATTTGGCCTCTCCAGTGGGACACACCCCAACCTCTTCTCGGTGTTTGGCATCCTGTTGTTACACGGCTCCTGCTCCACCACAAACATTTGTGTTCATGTGGGGCCATGGGGACCATGGAAATTCTCTTCTACACTCTCTGAGTTTTTCTTGTTTTCTTTTTATGTGTATTATACCTCTGTCTTTAAACCCACAGGCATCACCCCAAAAGGGAAACCTCTAGTCCTGGAATGGGTATAAGTCCTTTCTCTCCTTAAGCATCAGTGACAAATATTAAGTAGCCCCTTGTGACAAAGATCACATGCCTCATTTCCAGGCTTCCAGACATTCTTAAGAGTCCTCTCAGCAGGCCACCCTCTGCTGGTGAGCACCGCAAAGTTCTGCAGTGCAGTGAGCACCTGGCTGGGAAACAAGATTACAGTTTTTTCTTTTTGCAGGCATCCACCCTCCACCTTCTACATTTTTAGGTGCAAGAGAGGCTTTCTTCCTCTTTCCCCCATAAGTGAAGGGGCCAGTCACAAGAACATTACACTTCCAAAGTCCAAACACCACTCTCTGTCTTAGCTTTCTAGAGCTGGGGAAAGTAGGTGGTAGAACTGGTTCTGAGCTGGCCTCAATAAACCCTGCAGGGAGGTGGCTGCCTTTGCCTGCTGATGTCTCCTGGAACTTAGAGCATGAGGTAATTAGGGCTCTCTCTGACCTCAGCTATGGGCTTTTAGCTGCAATTCAGGGACAATAGGAAAAATAATTGCACTTAATATCCTGTTGCACAACTTTTTCTGCCGAATATCTACAGTCTGTCTTCCATGGACTTTTTTCTCTGGGCATATTAATCCCACCACCTTGGCTTCCTTTCCTTCCTGCCAGGAGTCTCTTCCTATCACCCTGCAAATCCTGAACGTTTCCTCTGAGCAGCCGGATGGGAACTGACCCAAACCTCCTCTGGGCCCCCACCTTTGGCCTCCTTGTCTACTATAGGCTTCGCTTCATTTTGCCTCACAGTGGGATGAGTGGTTTGATTGTCTGCCTCATCCACCAGACTATATTTCCTATGAATAGTTGTCCCTGCATTCCTCGTAGAGCTTTCCATACAGTAGGTGCTGAAAATGTTCATAGCACATCGAGTGGCAGAAAGAAGCTTCCTGGTCATCTCCTAGGATGAGTCCTGCATAGCTGCCTGGTTGCAATTTGGTATTATCCTTGTTAGCCAACAGCAGCAGGCTCACTTGAAATGCTGATTCTATCAACCTTCTCAAATAACAGTGTCATACGTTGACTTAGAGTTTACAAAGTGTCATAGCTCACATGGTTTTATTTGAAACATTTCTTTTGTCTTTGAAACAGCTGAGTGAATTACATGGGGTGGATATTACTCTTTGTATTTTTTAAATAAGGGGAGTGTTGAGAAAATGCAAATGACTCACCCAAGATTTCCTGGATAGTGAACCACAGTTTGTGCTCTGTTCCTCTTGCCTTTTTGTACAGAGCTCTGATGTTCTTTTAGCAAAGTGCTTTGCAAGTCTCATGCTTTCTGGGTAAGTAACTGCTCTCCAAGTACTTGTCCAGGGTCTTCAGTGAGTTGGTTTTGGTTGCATCCCCAGCTGCTGGTGACTTACTGAGTTTATGACATTAGGCAAGCCACTGACCTGTACCCGCATCTCAGTCCTTCATCCTGAAAATGAAGATGACAATAGCTGCTGGCTCCCTTGAATGGTGTTGTGAAGATTAATGAGAAAATGCAGAGAAGTGCCCTGCGCTCTTGGGAGGAAAGTTTGGTAGAAGCACACAGTCTAATTATAATTTCTTAACAGTTTCAAAAGAGCCTCTGGAAAGGCTAGTTCTTGCTTCTAAATTTGGAGAACATTCCTGCCTGGGATGGATGCTTTTCTCTCAACTGGCAGTCCCTGCAGCTTCCTGCTTTGCGGGTCTTAACAGCTCTGCTCTAATCCAGCAGCACTCAGTCTGCCCTGGGATTCTTCAACAAGAGAAGGTAGAACTCCCAGAGGCACTGCCCCCTCTCCCATGCCCAGAGGAAGGAGCAAGGGTGACCCACTTTGGACAGGCATCTGATGGGGTTCTGTTGTTCTTAGGGAGTGGAGGTGCGGTCCCTGGTTTAAGGGCAGGAATGTGGCATAGAGCAGTAAGAATGTAAGAAGCCTGGTTGGACCTTCCAGAAAAATTTTTCCTTCCCATTAAAAGAAAGGCCCAGAAGACTTAGCCCTGTCCTTGGCTTGCTGCCTTTGAATGTGGCATGAGATCTGAACCTTGGAGCTGCTGTAGGCATCTTGCAATGCAATGGAAAAGCCAAGAGAATTGCAGCAACATTGGCCTGACACCACTAAATCATCAAAACAACATGGAATTTCTTAATTCTTTGCTTAAGCCACTGTTGTGTGCTTTTCTATTACTTACAGACAGATGCCCATAATTGATAGATGACTCTGTCCTGTGTCTACCACGGTCTGGTGGTTCAGGTCTGGCATTAGTCACAGATTCCCTGACCTGGAATGTTACTTTAGAGGTTTTGGAGTACTGAATTTTACACAAGAAAATCTTTGGCTTTGCTCATTTTCTACTCTGCCTTGACTGCCTTCCGACCACTCTCTCCCTCAACTGCTCATCACACGATCTATCCTGAATGCAGAAATAAAAACAGAACTAGGTCTGGTGCCCTGTAAGGAGGAGGTGAGCTTTGACTCCTCCCACTTCTCAACTTTCTAATCCAAATATTCAGACCCTCAATGTCCCTGACTCTCTAGCCTGCTACTCACCTCCATCTAAACCTCTGTCTTTCACATCTTAGGTCGTCACAGACCTAACTGGTGCTGGCCTAATACATCATTTTTACCGATTCATGGCACTTTCATGTAGTGGAGTTAGTTGCATTTTCAGAGAGGAGCACTGGGGAAAATGCTGAAAAGTTCCAGAACCTTTCTGGAGCCCAATGCAGACAGTCAGCTACTCCACCTTTGTGACCAGCCCATTCCTGAAAAGAGTACATGAACATCTACAGTCTGGTGTTTAATTGGCTTTTCCTTCTTTCAGAATCACTGTGGATTAAGGTATCCATAATTAGCCAAGACCTTCAACATTTAATGACTAGCCGCAGAGAAGAAATAAGATGAACTGCTTGTCTCAGAAAGCAATAGAACTTTGAAAACAGCTGTAGATTTTCTAGCACCCTCTAAGGAAGGCAGATGTCTTCCCAAGACCTGTAAGAAGGCAGCAGATACCTTGAGATACTTAAAGGAATGATAAAGTAGCTGAACTAATTAAAGCATCCCCCAAATACCACAAATTAAGAAAAGTAATGCAGAAAGGGATGCTTCAAGGACCATTTGTTTGCCTGTAAGGGTTATGATTTCAAATGATAAGGTTGACTGGACAAACTCCCAGACATTAAGTGGTTTGGGAGAAGATCTTAAATTGGCTTTCTCTTTGTGCGTGAGAGAGAAAGCTGTGTTTTGGTTGCATTTTAATACGGAGAAACTTAGTTCTCATGAGATTGAAATGTGCTGATTCTTAGGTAATTAGGATTCTTTCTCAGCCAAAATGAGAAAATTGGCTTTGCTTTATGCTTGGAAAGAAAGTGGAGTGTGTACGGAAGCTGGTAGATACTTTACCTGCCAACCAACTCATTAAGATGAATAACAGTGAATAAACAGAAATTCTGTTGAGGGATATGGTACGTGTGCTCAGATATTGGTGACATAGCTGTGTGCACATGAAGTCTCATTTTTTCAGGTCAACAGGGTAGTTCTGCCTACCTTTTGCCTCTTAGGTTTTACTTTTGCCTCTTAGGTTTCTCACTCTGTCTTCAGTGATTAATGCTGTTCTATTACTTTAAATACCCCAAACCTGGCTCTGGTGATTGGCTGTTTATTTGGTTGCCCTGATGTAATCATTGAAGGGAACAGCATTAATGGACCATGGAGTAGTTGACACCCGTATGTGGATGGACTGATTTAGATTGACTACTAAAGTGACCCAGTTTATTGTTTGGTAATTGGCCATAAAGTGAGCCAGTGCTAACAGACTTAGCAATTCAGTTGTCCTAAATCACTGTTTAGTATGAAATGAGAGAAGGATGGGAATAATTTTCTTAAATATTTTTGAGGCTCTGCTGTGGGTGAGGTGCTGTTCTAGGTTCTGAGAAGGTGCTGGGGGAGGGATTAAAAGGTGAACAAGATATTATTTCTGATCTTGATGGGTTTTTATTTGGAGAAACAAGAGTTCAGTCCTCATATCCTATTTTATTCAATTCGGGGAAGAAGCCTGAAAAGCACTGAGGTTTCAAACGCGGGAATGTGTGGGGCTATTGCATAAAGACTCATCGTGACACGCCAAGCAGGCTGAAGAGTAGTAGAAAGAACACAGTTAAGAGGCACTGAATTAGTTTCCTGGGGCTGCCGTAACGAGATACCACACATCAGTGGCTTAAAACATTAAGAACTTATTTTCTTACAGTTCTGGATTCCAGAAGTCCAAAACTAAGGTAGGACTGGTTCCTTCTTAGGGGTTTAGAGGGGGAATCTCTTCCTGCCTCCCTCCTAGTTTCTGGTCGTTTCTGGTCATTCTTTGCATTCGTTGGCTTGCATTTGCACACTCCAATCTTTGTATCCATTGTCACATGGCCACCTTCCCTCCGTGCCTGTCTATCTCTGGCTTTCTTTTCTTCTTATAGGGACACCAGTAAATGCAATATTAAGGGGCCACTCTACTCCAGCGTGATATCAGCTTAAAACTTACATCTGCAATGATCCTATTTCCACATAAGGTCACATTTTTTAGTTCTGGCAAGGACATGAATTTGCGGTGGGGGGGGCACTATTCAACCAAACATTCCACTAACCCACCAATGAATATTAACAGAGTAAACAGGACAGGACAATGAGAATGTGAAGCAGTATACTTCCAAGAAGGAGTCAAAGAGAAGAAAAGTATCATTTTCCTACTCTTCTCCCCTGAGTTAAAGACAGGCACCAAAAGTTGAAGTAGGACTGTAGCAGAAATGATATGATAATTAATTTCAAAGGGAGATGTGAGACATTTTTACTATGAGATGGATGCATTTTATTCTTTGCTGATATTTTGTGATGTTGGAGGTTACCTTGGTCTGAGCTTTAACTCTGGAGAAATTGAGGAACAGGATGAGAAAAGAAAGCAGAAAATAGGCAACTTGGGTTTGCTCTAAGCTTGAGAAAACAGACAAATGAAACCTTTTATGGTTCATTCTAACTTCTCTAGAATAGCTCATT
This sequence comes from Avahi laniger, assembly GCA_963575035.1. Taxonomy (NCBI): domain Eukaryota; kingdom Metazoa; phylum Chordata; class Mammalia; order Primates; family Indriidae; genus Avahi; species Avahi laniger. The sequence goes on along the minus strand of CAUYSK010011899.1, from coordinate 8,056 downwards.
TGTATTATACGTGGGAGGGAACAGAAATTGGAGGCAGATCTCTCTCCTGTAATGTGCATTTGGTTACACTTACTCTGCAACTCTAGGACACATGAAAATGTTGTGTCAAGAGGGTGGGGGACTCTAGACAGCCAGGCACACAATAGCTACAATTCCAATGAATGTGAATGTGCTAAGTTCCATGAGAGGTATGAATTCTGTACGTAAGAGCTCTGAAGACGTAGGAACTGTCTCTCGATCAGGAGTCTTCATGAGATGGAGCTTGAAGGATGAAGTATGCTTCTGACGGTGGAGATGGGGGAAAAGGACCATAGACTACGGTGCTATCTTATGTCTCTAATCTCAAAAATTTGTGCTGGTAATTTTGAAGGGAAATGGAAGAAGAAGAATTGGTTAATGAAATCCATTTTTATTTATGGAAAAGAAAACTCTCCACAACTGGGGAATGTGTATTTTTGATGAGGCATCCGTGGTCATCATTCTGTTCAAATCAATCATACCGATTGGTTAATTTCTCTTCTTAAGAGAAGTTAACAGTTGTTGTTGTATTAGTCAGGTTAAGTTATGCTGAAGTAATAAATAATTCTAAAATCTCAGGGCTTACCACTATAAAAGTTTGTGTGTCTGTCATGTGATAGCTTTTATTTCTCACTCAGCCTACAGGCCAGTAGGAAGACCCTACTGAATACAGTCACTCAGAGACATAGGCAGACAGAGGCTCCATCTTGGCCTGGACTTTAAAGGTCACTGTAGCAGGGAGAAGAGAACATGGCAAATCTTGCACTTGTCCTTAAGCACCACGCTCATATTTCATTAACTAAATGGAGTTACATGGCCATGTCTAACTATTATATAAAGGAGTGGAGAAGTGCAGCCCTACTGTGTACCTGGAAAGGAGGATGTCTTAGTCAGTTTGAGCTGCTATAACATAATAGCATAGACTGGGTGGCTTAAACAACAAACATTTACAGTTCTGGAGGCTGAGAAGTCCGAGATTAAGGCACTTGCAGATTTGGTTCTTGGTAAGGCCTCTCTTTCTGGCTTGCACACAGCTGCTATCTTGCTGTGTCCTCACATGACTAAGAGAGTGAGCTCTAGTCTCTTTCTCTTTTTATAAAGATGATAATCCCTCATAGGGGTTCCAGTCTCATGACCTCGTTTAAAATTAATTATCTTCCAAAGGCCCCATCTCCTAATACTATTGCATTGAAAATTAGGGTTTTGACATAGGAATTTGGGGGGAACACAAATATTCAGCCTGTAACAGAGGAAAACTGGAATACCTGTGAGCAGCCCTAATGATTACCAAATTAAGATGCAGATTTCTTGGCCTGCACGAGGGCCTGGGTTCATTCCCCAGCACCTCCGCCAAAAAAATAAATAAATAAATAAGAGGCAGTTTTCTTCTGCTTTAGAGGTATAACACATTGGCCTCACCATTCTTTTCAGTTTGAGAGGGGGAGAATTCTCCCCTGTAGTATGGAACTTTGACCAAACAACTGAATATAATCCTGAGCAAACTCTCAGAACATGGCCATGTGTAATCATGCTATTTATAATCAGAGACTTAAAAGGACAAAGGATCTATGGCCATCCTTCGAATAGTCTTATGAGTAGTATTCAATAATTTAAGCTCCCAAGTGTGCTACTTAATACAGAGTATATAAAAATAATTTGTCTACTTAAGCTTGCTATTTATCTAGTTTACACATTTAGGTCTTATTAGAAAACTTGGCCAAGGACGATCAAGTCATACAATTAATGTGAACCTCATTTAGATGGCCACGTTTCTCCTGGATTGGCACTGGGCTAGGGGGCGCTGACAGAGACTTCTGTGCTGTGAATTTCTATTTCTGCAACATCAGATTTCTTTTTTTGGTTTCTTCTCTTTGAGATCAAATGGGAGGTTCCCATCATTTTTTTTCCCCCATATGAAAGTGTTTAGTCAGAAAGAAACAAGCCAGGGAAGGTGATACCAAAGGATGATCTCTACTAAAGCTATATTTTGGTGGAGGCTCAAGATTTATCACTGAACTCTAACCATGAGAATAGCACTGGAATGAAAAGAGAAGAAACAAGCACCAGCTTTCTGTTCCAAGAAGCCATATCACCTTGTTTTTTTTTTCCGAAAAAGGATGCTGTAGTTAATAATAGCAACAGGATTTCCACTTGTGCTGTGCTATAGTTGTTAGCTGGAACAAAAGAACAACTTTGAATAATGAACAGTCTACCTTCACACAGGGCAACTGTGCTACAGGGAGGCCCCAATAATGGTGTACTTAATAATTAGAAATATGAGCAGGCATTGACCTTCCAAGTTGGCTTTATTATTATTCACTTTACCTGCTCAATGTCTCAGTGGGTGCTGTCACAGTGACTGTGACTAAAAACCCTGATAAAGAGTTCTCTGCCAAGTCCCATAAATAATCCATTTACCAAATGTGCCTAAGATGTACATGGCATATGTTTAGATCTGCGTAGGAATCTGGATGGGGTAAGCAGGCTTGAGTTACCGAGCGTTTGTACCCTGTTTGTAGGGATGGGGCATACTATAAATACGGCAGTTTGCCAGAATCTTCCTGAAATAGCCTCCTGCTCTTGTGAGGGAAGATTAACCTGGGTTATACAAGGTCCTGATAACAAAATCCTAACCAATGACATCTATTAAAAAATTTTTTTTCATGTTATAGTGAAATCGTGCTTTTAGGAAAACCTAATAGTAGAACTTTGAAGGCCTGATCACTCACTCTTGTTCAGATGGTTCAAGTCAAGTGTCCTTTCCTGGTTTTTCTGTCCACTGTTAAGGCTAATCTTCAGTTCCCCAGGGTGTAGAAGGGACATCAACAATCCATGGTTAATAATGTTCTTGGAGACCATTCTATGTGTTTCTATTCTTGGAGGAGCCAATAGCATCCACATCCATGGTGAGTGTTTCACGCACAACCTCCATATGCTTTTCAGGTTTTAGGTCTGTGCTTTGCTTGTGCTTTAACGTGGTAATATGTGCGTAAGCACCTAGCACAGTGCTTCCGTAGTTGGAGATTTCCTTCTCCATTCCCTTTCCTGAACTCTGTAGCTCAGCAGCAGTGAAATCAGCCTGGAGCATGCTGATGAGGCCCTGCATGCCCCTGGGTGTAATTAATATTCATCCTCCGGTAATGTCTCTCATTTGAGAATCTCATCTTGTACTGTCCATCAGTCAGAGTCCCAAGAAGTCATTGGCAGACACAAAAATTTGAGGTTGATGAGGCTAATCCTGAAGGCAAACACCGGCTCAGACCCCCAGAGTCCCTCAGTGGGCAAGTGAAGAATGGCAGTTAGGGTGAGTGAGTATCATTGCAACTGGACCTGGTAGGATTGCATCAGGTTCCTGGGGCAGCTGGGGAATGTCAAGTATGTGAGACAGAAGGAAACCACACAGCCTGCTCTTTGAAGGTTAATTCTTTCACTTCGCAGGGCAGCTCTTCACCTACAGAGTGAGGGCAAGGGGATGGCAAGGGGGAGTTCACCAGCCTGGTCCATGTGCTCCGCATTCAAGCAGAGCGTGGGGCGCCTCTCTGAATGCTCTCCTTTTGCTGAGTGCTGTTGCTGAGGCCCACTCGTGTCTGAGGACCAGTGGGCATTTAGTGCTGTTTCCAGCAAGCACACTCTCTGCGACCTCTCTCCTCCCACATCAGTGGAGTCACATGAATGGAAGTGTCTCTTTGCAGCCATCTGGTGATTCATTCTTCCCTACCCCCTGCCTGGAACTGTGAGGGAGCTGCTCACATGCTGCCAAGGCAGCTAGAGAGGACCACTGCTGCTGTGGCTGCCAGACTGCAGTGGTGCACTCAGAGGCCCTCCCTGTGCACTCAAACCACGTGTCATGGCTGAGTTGAAGTAAAAAAAACAAAAACAAAAACACACGCAATGAACATATTAGTTGATTAATAAGTAAGCTGGTGTATACATGTGTATGTATGTGTTGTAGATACAAAGTGACAAGAACACATGAAGGCCTCATGCTTAGTTATTTTTTATGTTAAAATAGATGTTTAAAAACGTATTATATACATTTATGTGTACATTATGTATGCATATATCTTAGGGCTGCTGAAACAAACTGCCATGCACTGGGAAGCTTAAAACAACAGAAATTTATTCTTTCATAGTTCTGGAGGTCAGAAGTACAAAATCAAGGTGTTGTCAGGGTTAGTTCCTTCTGGAGGCTCCGACGGAGAGTCCGTCCCATGCCTTTCTCCCAGCTTCCAGTGGTTGCCAGCAATCCTTGGCATTCCTTGGTACGTAGAAGCATCACTCCAATCTCTGTCTCCATTGTCACATGGTGTTCTCTCCCTGTCCCTTTCTCAGTGTACAAACCTCCTTTTTTTTTTTTTTTAATAAGAATACCAGTCATTGGATTAGGACCCACCCTAATCCAGCATGACCTCATCTTAACTTGATTACATCTATAAATAAAGACCGTATTTCCAAAGAAGGTCACACTTACTGGTACTGGGGATTAGGACTTTAACATATCTTTTTGGAATACACAATTCAATCTACAAGACTCAAAGATAAAGCAGTGAAAAAAAGATAGTCTTGTCCAACAAATGGTACTAGAACAGTTGGATATCCATATGCAAAAGAAAAAAAGAAAAAAGGCCTTGATCATATCCAACAGTCTACAAAAATAAACTCAAAATGGAATATTGACCTAAATGTAAAAGCTGAAAGTATAAAACTTTTAGAAGAAAACATTGAAAAAATACTGTTGTGACCTTGGGTTAGGCAAAGATTTCTTAGGAATGACACCAAAGCCATAACACATGAGAGAACAAATTGATAAAGTGAATTTCATCAAAATCAAAAACTTCTGCTCTTTAAAAAATATTGTTAAGAAAACAAAAAGACAAGCCATACACTGGGACTATATCTTTGTAAAACATATATCTGATAAAAGACTTGCGTTCAGAAAAGATAAAGAAATCACAGAGCTCAATAAGAAAAGAACAAATAACCCAATTAAAAGTAGACAAAACATCTGGATATATGATCAAAGAAAATATTTGGATGGCAAATAAGCACATGGAAAGATGCTCAACGTCATTAGTCATTAGGATATTGTAAACTGAAACCACAGAGAGATACTACAACACTCCTATTTAATAGCTGAAATTACAAAGACTGATTGCATCAAGTATTGGTGTGGATGTGAAAGAAATGGAACTCTCATACACTGTTGGCGGGAATATAAAATGGTAAAAACACTTTGGAAAAGAGTTTGGCAGTTTTTTATTTGTTTTTTTTTTTAAAGCATATACCTACCGTCTGATCCAGCCATTCGACACCTAGGTATTTACCAAGAAGAGAAAATATATGTCCATATAAGATTCATACATGAGTCTTCATAGCAGCTTTACTTATAATAGCCAAAAACTGCAAACAACCCAAATGTCCATCCATATGTGAATGAATAAAGAAATTGTGGTATAATCTATACAACGAAATATTACTCAGCAACAACAAATAATAAACTATTGAGACACATGACATTGATGAATCTAAAAATTATGTTGAGTGAAAGAAGCCAGATCAAAGACTAAAGTATATGTTGTATGATTCCATTTATGTAAAAATCTAGAAAATGCAAACTAACCCATAGTGATAGAAAGCACATAGTTGTTTGGGGTTGGAAGGGGTACAGGCCACGTGGGAGGGAGGTGTTACAGAGGGGCACGAGAAAACCCTTGAGGGGATAGATATACTCACTGTCTTGGTTGTGGTGATGGTTTCATGGGTGTACACATACGTCGAAAGTTATTAAATTATATGCTGTAGATATGTGCAGTTTATTGTATGGCAATTGTACCTCAGTAAAAATATATTTTGTGCCTGTTATATGTCAGATATTTTGCTAGGTGTTTTCATGAAATATTCATTTACTTCAGAAAGTACCGTGTGGCAGGGATAAAGCTGAATTTCACCAAAGAGTACTATGTCTCTAGAAGAAGAATATACTCTATAGAGAGGAAGGGGAGTGGAAGAGAGTAAGGAAATGGTGAATGGAACCAAAAGCGATTCCTGGATAGGGGAAAGAGGCAGAGTAGAAAAGAGGAAAAGATAACATGGCAGATTATATTTTCCAGTAATGGGCATAACATTATTTCTTCTTACAATGTAGCTCTGACACTCCTCCTATTGAGAGCTGGAGTCCATGTTCCCTCTTGTTCAGTGTGAGGAGGCTTGTGGCTGCCATCGAGGTAATGCTATGTGACTTCTGAAGTCTTAAAGGTGATTCAGCTTCTGCCTGGTTTTCTTGTGATGTTAACTCTTAGAACTCTGCCCCCATGCTGTGAGGAAGCCCACGCAGCCACTTCAGGAGTCTGGCTGACAATCGGTCCATCAGGGGCTCTTGTTGATGGCCGGCATCAACCACCAGACATGTGGTTGAGCAAACCTTTGGATAAGTTGAATCCCAGCCTGTGAATTGCCCCTAGCCTTTGAGTCTTCCCAGTTGAAGTCCCAGACATTGTGGAGCAGAGACAAGGTGTCATTGATGAACCATTTCTGAATTCCTGACCGCAGAATCTATGAGCATGATAACATGGTTATCATTTTACATCACTTTTTTATTTTTTTAATTTTTTATGTAGCAATGGTAACTGAAATCTGTGATAGGAAAGAAGGGGAAGAAATGGAAATAATAATTTACAAAAACCTAGGATCTAGCCCTCCTGAAAAATTAGAAAAGATTATACAGGTAGTTATACTAGTTTCTGAGAGTGGCCACTCTCAGAGAAGTGGTCTAAGGTTTTCTGGGATGGGAGGTAGAGTCCTTGGCATCATGGGCACCAGGAAAGTGGCCACGGTGGCCAAAGCATTGGAGTATAAGGAAACTCCCTCATCATCAGCCATCTGATCATGCTTACAAAACCAAGAATATGGCCAAATAAATGAGGTAGGATTTGCTAGTTTCCTGTCCCAGGAAGAAAGATTTAAGAAAAATTGTGTTTTGAGTTGGTGTTACAGTTAATTACATAGAATATAAATTAATATTCATGTTTTTTGCATAACATAAAAGAGACATATATAAGTCTCATTAGTAGGTCATTTTAAAAAGAGGAACCCCTGGCTGAATGGGGTAGCTCATGCCTGTAATCCCAGCTCTTGGGAGGCTGAGGCAGGATTGCTTGAGGCCAGGAGTTCAAGATCAGCTTAAGCAACACAGACTCTAACTACACAAAGATACAAAAATTAGCCAGGCATGGTGGCATGTGCCTGTAGTCCTACCTACTCAGGAGGCTGAGGCAAGAGGATCATCTGAGCCCAGGAGTTTGAGGTTACAGTGAGCTATGATCATGCCACTGTACTCTAGTCCAGGCAACAGAATGAGACGTTGTCTCAAAAAAAAAAAAAAAATTAAAAAAGAGGACCCCTTGATCTAATTTTATCCACTTCCTATATTAGAACCTTGATCCTTAAGAATCAAGCAGAAACTTTTCAAATCCAGGTATTTATTAATATATATAATAACATCTTGATGCTAATTATCCTTGGCTATGTAAAAAAAATAATTTAAATTAAAAAATAAAATGTAATAATGTGAAAGTTCTTTAACTCTATTATGAAAATGACAAATGGATTTAAGAGTGAGTTGATCTGCAATGAGAACTACTTGTAAAGTGTATCCTATGTTCATATAGTCCCAGCATTATATGGCTATACTATGAATTCTGACATCAAGGTCTAGTTCTGCATCACTAGTGAACTAGTGACAACCTTTGATCAGTGTGCCTGTACTGATTCTGACTTGTTTGAATTCTGTTTTCAGGATTTATAGATTCTTTCTTGTGTAAACCACTCTATCTTTGCCTTTGCTATCTGTCATGTTTGGATATTCTCTTTTTTAGATTTAGAAAAGTCATTGATAATTTTTATCTTTGTGTTCTCATTCAGAATACAGTTTCAGACTGAGTCTTATCAATTGATTTCAATAGATGTTCCTGTTTCCCTCCAGCATGTAAATTATAGGCTAGGTGATTTAACTGTTAACAAAGAAATGGCTCAATAATTT